>WBNH01011718.1:36592-202253 GCA_013401255.1 Urocolius indicus | reverse complement strand
GTGTGTTTATAAAACAGAGACAGCACACACAGAATATGTGGCAGTTCCACTCAAACAGCTAAGTCAAAAACCATTCAGCTTAAATACTGACTGAACTGTTGTTTGATTTTTGATGCCTAGGGAAATGAATGGGTTTGTATTGAACAACCACAGCAGTTAAAAGAAGGCTTTGCTGTGAACAGTTATCCAAAACCTTCAGTTTTGATTAATGTTGCCACCTTTTAACCAGCTCAGTTGATTGCTCTGAAAGCCATGAGTCGGGTCGCAGTGTATTTATGGTGTGACTGTACATCAGAATAGATCTCTAGGTCTTCAAAAAGACTCTACCTAAAATCTTGATGCTGGGAGCTGTAATGCTTTTATTTGCATGTGAGATAGGGATATACTTCTGTGATTGTACTCGTGTCCTTTGTAGCATGAAAATTGCTGTAAGGGAAAAGAATCATTCTTGCTGTTGTTATTAAAATATTGCCAATTACATAGTGTGTATATTAGTACTCTTTAAGAAAGCTTCATAGCTTGAGTTCCAGCCCATTCTTGTTCCTGACTTTCTAGCTGTAACAGAGACAGGGAAAACAGATTTTGTGGCCCTGGATGGGGCCACGTGGCCCCATGGGGGGAGGATGGTCAGAAACCATTCAGCTTAGACCATGGATCATAATGACCATCCAGAGTACCAAAGAATCAACACAGATATGTGGCAGATCTTTCCCCTTAAGGCAAGTGGAATGCTGTCAGGCTTCTATGCAACTGTTGTGGACAGAATGGCACTGGCAGACATCTCTAAAAATTGCTCTGCACAAGTTGTGTTTTTGAGATATAAACCATACTGTTTTGATCCTTCTCACAGAATCATAGACTCTTAAGGGCTGGAAGGGACCTTGAAAGATCGTCCAGTCCAACCTCCCTGCCAGAGCAGAACCACTTAGAGTATTCCTGTGTTTTCTGTCTCATGGTAGGATGATGCTGGCTGGATGCCAGATGCCCACTGAAGCCACTCTATCACTTCCCTCTTCAGCTAGACAGAGGAGAGCAAATACAACAAAAGGCTCGTGGGTTGAGACAAGGGCAGGGAGATGACTCAGCAATTGCAGTCGTGGGCAAGCCATACTCAACTGGGGAAAAAAATAATTTGTTACTGATCAAATCAGAGTAGGATAATAAAAAAATAAAAACTAAATCTTAAAAACATCTTCCTCCCACTCCTCCATTCTTCCCAGATCTAACTTCACTTCCAATTTTCTCTATCTCCTCCTCTCCAGCAGCACAGGGTGACGGCGAACGGAGTTTTCAGTCAGTTCATCATACGTGTCTCTGCTGTTCCTTCCTTCTCGAGGGGGGTACTACTCATGTTCTTCCTCTGCTCCAGGACAGGAGACTGTCCTACATAAACTTGTGCAACATGGGTCCTTCCCATGGGCTGCAGTTCTTCATGAACTGTTTCAGCGTGGGTTCCCCATGGGTTCACAAGTCCTGCTAGCAAACCTGCTCCAGTGGGGGCTCCTCTCTCCATGGATCCACAGCTCCTGCTGGGAGCTTATTACAGCACAAGCTTCCCACGGGGTCACAGCCTCCTTCAGGCATCCACCTGCTCTGACTGCTGGATATGTGCTCCATCGTGAACTTTCATTAAGCTAATGGAGACAGCAGATTCAATTTTAAATTATTTCTGCATCTTAATGTGTCTAATGTTGTAATTCTGCTTTCCTCCAACTATGACCAGATGGGGAACTTTCCATACCAAATGAAGAAGGAGCTTTGGAGAATGGGCAGCCCCTGGGCTCCGCACAAGTGCTGAGCTCCAGCCAGGTATCCCTGCCAGCTCTAGCAGAACTGGAGTCAGTTCCAACATCTGGGGAACCCTGCTCATACGAGGTGCTCCCAACCACAGAGATCATGGATGGAACAGGTAACATCTTGTTCACGTTATGATGTAGATACTCTAAGCTGTTTGAAACAAGTTTTTTGCTTCTAATGTGTGGTGAGTAGCCCTGAGAAATCTTTGTTGAAGGCAGAAGGCTTCTGGTGGAAAAGGAGGTCGGGTGACAGCTTGTAGATTGTCACTGCGTGCTCCATGGGAAATTTTTACTGACTCTGGAAGTAACCTCTACTACACAAGTAACCTCATTGTGAATAAAGCAAAGTCTCTGCACTTTGTGAATGTTTAAGAGTAGATTTCTAACCCTCCAGCTACATCTCAGCTGTGCCAATGAGCTGTAGAGCAGAGAGCTGAAAACATTTTGAAAACCTTAGGGTTTTCAATGTGTCCTTCAGCTGCCACTAAAGGATGTTAGGTGACGTTCACACCACTCATCTCTCCACAGCTAACACAGGTTAAGTGAGGCAGTCTGCAGTTCTTCCTCAGCCCATGCAGACAGACAGCAATGCTGTACATCTAGGTTAGCTCCTCTTTCTGCATCCCTTTGTTCTGAGGGTCGTGATTGACAGTTGAGTGAAGAAAAGTGTCGAGTAGAAGTATTCATCCATCATCTTGCACAGCTATGTGGCCTCTTTGAAACAGAGTAGCCCCTCTGAGATGCTTTTACACAGGATAAGTTTAGAGACCACCTGCTAACATATCGGGTCTTGAGCAAGCTGTGGTGACAGACTGCCTGAGATATGACATTTTACAGCTCTTAGTTTGCGTTCAAGATGTGGGAATACGTCCCAGCCTGGCATAAGGGAGCTGGCTTCTGTCAGAGGTAACGGGAAATTCAGCTGTTGTGTACATGTGTTCTACTCTTTCTTTTGTTCTCTCTTTCTTCCTCTCCTCCTTTCCATGTTATATGATGTTTGAGTGAAATCTATTAGTCGTTCCTAACCTGCGTCGCTGCACTGCTTTTCTCGTCTTACTATGGCTGTATCCGCTGCTGCTTTGCTCGTAACGTTGTTGCGTCTGTGATGTGGTTGTGTCCTCCAGTGTCTGAAGAGAGCCCCACATCCAATGAATCCGGCGTCCTCCTGTCCCAAGATCCTACAGCTAAGCCAGTCCTGCTACTTCCCCCAAAAAAATCTGCCGCTTTCCCCGGAGACCATGAGGACACCCCAGTGAAACAGTTGTCCCTCCTCAAACAGCCCCCTGCCCTGCCTCCTAAACCTATTGCCAGGATTGCCAGCCACTTAACTGGTAAGTAGGTGTTCCTGGACCCTCAGCACCACTGTTTCCCTTCAAGGAAAAAGCTGCCCTTACAGCAGGTTCTCAGTGTTCTTCCTCCTGTAATGCTGTTTGCACATGCTGTTGTCTGTACTGGTAATGTATCTGTGTCGTACCTAGAGCAAGGATCACACAGTATCTTCAGACTGCCTTCATCAGGGTTGCTTCAGGGCGCTTCCCCTCTCAGCTGGAATTGCCTCAGACCACCACTGCGTTTCCTGACCCTACTCACTCATTCATCAAGATTTCCCATCACCACAGAAATTGCAGGATGTGCTTTGATGGGAAAGGAAGTATCAGGAAAACACTAAGATATCTTTAAATGCCTTTAATGAGAAAAGGACCAAGAGTTGAGGGGAAAAGGGAGAGTTTTGCCTTCTCCTTTCACTTTTCTTGCTTCTTCCCTCAACTGCCATCTGGGCAGGTCCTCCTACATACACCTTGTATCTTTCCATATGTTTGTCTTTTACTTGGCCCCATGATCCTTACACAGGCCATATTGTCCTGTGGCTTGCTTCCCTCCTCATGCTGTCTGCCTAATTGCTCTCCCTTTCCAGCCCTGCTCCGACTACTCCTCTCCCACTGGCCAAGTCCTGATGATGATGGGCAACCCCAGTTCCCAATGATTTTAGTATCCTGCAGTTTGTGCTGCAGTTTACCTCTCACTGCATGGCAGCTAGCAACAGCAGATAATGCAGGCTCCTCTTACTGTGTTCCAGATGTTTTCACAAGGGTCTAGGCTCTTTGAGAATCAAAGCTCTAGGTACATGTGGAAGAAGGACTGGTAGGTCTCCTCTCTTCAGCCTCTCATTTAGGTCATGAAAGCAAAGGATGGCTACATTTACACAGAGAACAAAAAAGATCCCTAAATGCTTCCCTGCACCTTTTGAACAGTCTGCTCATAATTGCAGCTGCCACCCAGGAGACAGCACCTCAGAAACTTGAGTTCCAAATAATTCTAGCTTTATTTTTCCTCCCCTGGTGGTTAATACCTATTTTATTCAGGTTAATATATATATGTCAGGCAAGAGCTCGTTAGGAAAGAGCATGTTCTGACTTTTCTCTTGTACCTCTACGTAGTCTCATGTTTCTGTTTGGATGACCACATGCTTTTGTTCTGTATAGTTTTGTTCATTTTATGTGAAAACTCTTGACTTCTGTGCCTGCCAAAATCTACACATAATGATGAATATTTTAATTATACTACAAACTGAATGGGCAGTTCTGCAAAGCCAGGCAGCAGTATTAATGGCTTGAGGTGAGGACAAAACCAGCTTCCTGTGATGTGCCGTGACACTCTGTCTCAATTACAAGAAAGCTGCTCAGAAACGAGGCCAATGTGGCAGAAATAGAAAAATGGGAACAGCTTAGGAAAAAACTCAGGTGCTAAACGTCCCTCATTCGTAAGACTTTCTTTTGTAAGACAGCAGAAGAATCAAAGGATGAGGCCTTCTTTTGTGGTTCTTTTTGCAGCTCTTAGTGTGAAGTAGAATCAAGCAGAAGTCAATTGCTTGATGATGATGACTTTCCAATGAAAGTGAAACAGAACTGTGGCTTCTTTTACTTTGGCTTTTAGTCCTAAATAGACTCTTGGATGTGCATATAGACAGATTCTAGTATGTGCATGTACAGAACCCTCGGGAAAAGGAACAGAAACTCAGGTTTAGTCACAGGGCCCTAGTTTGCTTGGCAGTTACTCCTGGTGGAACTGAAAGCCTCATTTACACATACCTTATAAATAGAAGTATTAAACTTATTCTTAAGGGTCCATTTGCTTCAGTGATCTAAAGGATGTATGTGTTGTTCAATGCCTTGTGTTCTCTTCTGGTAATTATTTTAGCCATGTATAATCTTTGGAAATGAGCAATCAATCCTAATGAGGCACACTCCTCAGTGAGAAGCAGAATTAATGCTATTCTTTTACTAATTACTCGAGAGACATCCTCAGTTTGTGTGTGAGAAAACAAGCGAAATCTCAGTTCTGGCATTTGAGGTGAGGATGTTTCTGTTCTTGTTGCATACCCATGTTTCTACTGGAGATTTTGTGAGAAGGTGGAAGGACAAATTAAGACACGGTGAGCATGTCTAATAGAGAGTGGCAGTGGTTTAACCGTCTGCTAGCTGTGTTCAAGACGACTGTAAGGGGAGATGGGTTGTTCTGAAGTGCTTCAACTTCTGTCTCTATTTACATATATGTATGTGCCTGGATGTATATTGATTAGATAGAAACATCATTTATATAAACATGTAAAAGCACTACAGGCATGATCAGCAGAAAAAAGATAAAGAAATACAAAACTGAAGGAAAGAAAAGCTACCTTTGTGTCTGACCACCTTCTTGCTGTTGAACTTGTCCCAAAGTTCTTCAATAAAGACGTGAAGGCTGACTTGCAGGGTTTGGCAAAGGACTTAATGCATGTTTTAGAAATTGAAAGGAAACATTCTTACTTTTGAAAGCATTTGTGAACCATCTCAAACCTCTATCCTCACATCTATCTATGTGAACCATCTATCAAACATCTTGCCTGTGCCAAGACAGAGAATGGCCTTTGTCTCGATAAGAAATGCACATAAAAGATCAGGCGTAAAATAAACATATAAGAGTAAATTTAATTTTGGAGAGAATGAAAAGGAAAAAAACTGTTTTAAAAGTGACAGGAAGAAGGAATTGCCTCTAGCAAATATAAATCACACAAGCTTTGCATGCTTTATCCCAAAGGCTGAGGTACTGTGGGGACAGGACAGTGCAGGAATAGGGACTGAGCCGAGAACAGACTGCAGAGCAGCCCTCACACCATGTCCTATGCTCAGGGTGTGGAAGTGCCTACACAGCCCTAGAAGACAGGCAACACTGGGAGAAAAACATGACCTTGAACTGTTTTTATACCATTGTTTCACTGCTCTGCATTTGCTGTTGGCCAATCACCTCTTGATGAGCCTTCTGCTGCACAGGAGTTCATGCAGAGCTGTGCTTGCAACCTTTAGGCTAAGCATGCTTTGCTTATGTTCTCCAAGTTCAGCTTGAACCTCAGATGTATATGTGCTGAAGAAGAACAGCAAAGAATTTTGGTCTCAAATCATCTCTGAAAACATGGCTGCAGATCTTGCTGTATTCAGCAGGAGGTGCGTGGCAAATCTTTGAGAACTGTTTTTCACTAGTCGTTATGAACATGCTCAAAAACTCATTGTTCAAGCACAAGTGATTCCTGGAGAAAAGAGCTGAAAAAGTGAAAGATACTTGACCAGATGTTACCAGCATAAGGCACACCATTTCCACTGTGGAGTTCCCTCAAAAGGCCATGCTGCTTTATTGCACTTTTGGACATTTTTTTGCACATAACTTTACAGCATTCATTAATTGGATGGAATTCAGACTAACTTGTTAACATTATGACAAGTTGTATTATATGTAGTACAGAAAGGGTCACTATATGGGGTCATTCAGGTGGGAAGAATCTAGACCAACCTTCTACTCAAAGCAGGACTAGCTATGAGATCAGAGCAGGTTGCTCAGGGCTTTATCCAGCTAGATCTTTAAAACCTCAAAGGATTCCAGCTGCACAACCTCTCTGGGCAAACTTGCTTGGCTCTTCTCACAGGGGAAAATATTCTGAATCTCTTGAATCTCTTTTGTTTTAGTCTTTCCCCACTCATCCTCCCACCATACATCACTGTGAAGAGCCTTGTTGATAACCTCCTGATAGGTACCTGAGGGCTACTGTTAGGTGTTCCTCCCACAAGCTGTCTTTTCTCCAAGCTGAACAAGCCCCCATTCTTCACCTTCTCACAAGTTGGATGCTCCAGCCCTCAGCCTTTGTAGTGCCCCTTTGCTCAACTCATTCTGGGTTTTGATGTCTTTCCTGGGGCATCCTAAGCTTGGCACAGTAAAATAGATAGAGTGTAAGGAGTGCTGAAGAGAAGGGGAATAATCCTTTGATCTCCTGGCAGTTCTTCTACTCCATAACCCAAGAGTCTGTTGCCCTTCCTTGTTGTCAGGTACAATGCTGGCTCCAACCAGCTCTCCAGCCATGTTTGCCTCTGCTGTACCACAAGCACGTCAGAGGAACCACACATGAGCAAACCTGTGCAGTGAATAAAATACTGTGTATCTGTCTCCTGAGACCCCAAGGGAAATGCAGCAACTGTAGATATTAGCAAAATGATCTATATGGAGAAGGTAAGGGCTGACCTGCTTGTCAAAGGTCTGATGTGCAGCAAATACTGTGGCATCCACAACTATCTTTTGAGTAATTTATTGTCATCGGCAGTGGGACGGTTGATGTCTAACATCTTTCATCGATTCTGGCACAGTTGTTATTTAACCATGCACAATGCTGAGTGGTCACAACCCTGCTGGGAACCAACATCTTGCAAAATTGCTCATTATTCTCTTGAGCATGAAGTACCTCAGCCAAAAAAGATTAATCAGACTTGCACACCTGGCTTCACAGTTTGCTTCTTTTCTGTTACATGAGTGTTTTGTGTGATGATTTAAGACTCTGGTAATGTTGCACTGAGAAGACACTTATCACAGATTCCTTGTTCATATTTCCCCTGTCCAGCTTCTTATCCCTCTACAAATGTCTGTGTCTGATGGATATTCCACAATGGAGACAATATCTGTTTCCATTCCCGGTACATAAATCACATGCATTGTGAAATTAAAAGAAACAGAGGAAAGAAGTGTAAAATACGGTCATCTGACTCTTACAATGCAGGGAGAAGTTGTTCTCTCCTTTACGCTAGGTCATGGTAGTGCAGTTTCCATCAATGTGTCCAGATGCCATGAATTTGAGCAAAGCCCCCTTTGTTCAACATACTCACTCCTCTGACCATGCAGTACGTGGTCTCCATTTCTGATGTCGGTGAAGATACACTGTTGTTTCCAAGTGAATGGACTGAACTCTCCTCCCATTGCAGTCATTCTCCTTTTAGACGTTTATTTCAACAGACAAGTAGAATTCTCCAGAAGGTAAAGGGCAGGCAAGTAGATTTAATGCCTCTGGTTCATTTTCAAGGCTCCATTTAGGTATGGGGACCGTATTCAGACAGGCTCGCGAACTCGGGTGAAACACAATCAGCCTGAATAAAGCCTTACATTAAAAATAATGGACTGGATTTTTGGCAGGTGTCCAATGGAGTCAGCCACTGATATCACTGAAAACATATAGATGTGAAGGATTTCTTTAAGTGGAAACCAAAGGTCCATACCTTTGTTGTGTGTACTCCAGCTTCCACTCTTCACATCTGATTCACGATGGAGTACGTGGTTACTCTGCATGATTAAGCTAGGCACGTTCTCCTGTGCATCTCCAAAGCTGCAGTGCCTGTGTCACAACCATACTAGATGAATGCTGGTAGGAAAAAAAAGGAAAAAGGAAATGTTCACTATACTTTTAAAGAAAGATGGAAGAATTCCTGTTTGCTTTATACCTGAACCTTCAGGCATGTTATACTCACTCCCATACAATATCACTCCCATCTCGAGATCACAGAAAACAGCACACCCAGCTGATACTTCCAGTTTTTCTTTTATCAGAAGCGAGAGGTGCCTGCAGTTGGGTTGTCTTTGAATTCACCATTAAGGATGACTCCCCTGCATCATACACAGAGTGGTGGAGTGTTCAGGTGCAGGCAATGTCAGGTGGAGTCTTTGAGATATAGCAGAAGAGGATCTAAAACCAACAGTCGAATCTGTGCTTTTCAAAATTCAGGATGAGCTCTAGAAGTGAATTGTGTGAAGACAACACTTTGTTACTACAAATCCCAGAGGAGCCTTATTCTCAAGGCTCTACACAATTTACTCATTTTTTTTTATTTACCTTTTATTGAAGACATGTGTTCTTTTATGCAGGATACAAAGAGGAGATATACACAGATAACATGTATTTAAGAAAACACAGGAACTTGTAGACATTCTAATGCTTGAATAGAAAATCCTGGAAGTCTTTTTTTTCTGCTGTATGGAGGGCAATTTGCTGTAGAGGAGAGGGCGGTGCCTTTCTCTTTGACAGCCCTTTAAGTTACATTTCAGCCTTGGTGGAGGCATCAGAAGAATTTTTTGCTTTAAACATGTCAAGTGTGTAAGATATTGCATTGAAAGATGAACAATTTGGGTTTTACTCGATAACTTTCTCACTCTGCCACAGGGACAAACCACTTTTTCACCATGATTTTAGTTGAGGTTTGTACACTCTTTTTCTCTGTTTCATTAGTCCTTTGAAGAAAGGGAAGACTTAACTGTCAGTGTGTTGCTCCTAGTCTAGTAAAAATGCTAGTATCAAGTGGATAGTGTGAATGCAGCGAAGCTATGACTAGCACTAAAAGAAAGCCCAATGACATACCTGAGCTTGGGTCTTTTCCCATATTCTTATCCTTCATCATTTTCAAGAAGTGGTAGTGCTTGGAACTCCTGGTATCGACCTTGTGCACCCTGGCTATTAGATAGGATACTAGCACAGAGAATACACCAGGAGAGAGGAAAGACTAAAAGGATTGAGGGGAAGGCTAGATAGTTAATACTAAAAAGAACCATCTGGAAAAAGACTTCAGAAATCTGATCTTGCACAGGAGGATTATGACCTTTGAAATCTGGAGAGTAAAGTCTTACTCCCAAGCTTCCTCTGGTGTATGTTATGACCATTTCCCACGCTCACCTTGCGGAACTATAAGCCCGCCTATTATTTTTTTCTCATTTCTGGAAACATTTCACAGTGTGACTCCAAAAATCTCCCTCCTGCAGCTGAATCCTGGCAGAAACGTTGGCTTGTGGAGCTCTCACTGATTTCTCATAGCAGTCAGAAGAGTCTTTGCCTGCCAGGTCAACTATGTGATTGAAAGAACGTGCCTAAAGTTAAAAAGGTTAAAATGCAGTGCGTGAGTCCAGAGAAAAGTGCCTGACAAGTCTTCTGTGAAAGGATACATTAATTCTGACAACCTTCTGCCCTTTCTTCTCCTGTACCCTTCGTTTTTTCCAAACCACTCCTGCTTAGTATTCAAACCCTATTTCTTTTTTCTCTTGCCCTCAAATGTAATTTTTAATGCCAGATGTTTTGCACATTACAAAGATGTAAGGAATGTGAGTTGTAGTAATTGCACTGCTGTGGCTCAAAAGGATCAGGAATCTCTGAGCTTTTACTCCAGCAGTGATGGTGATGAGTCATCCTGTAACTTCAGACACCAAATTGCTCTCCCTCACTTTGTTGAAGAGGGGGATGTTGTGCTTACCTCACAGGGCTGTTTTGGAGGGTTGGGGCTTTATCAAAGTAACAAAGTGTACACAAGTCTTGTTCAGCATTGTTTAACATGTTTATTAAGGGACATGCACAGCCCTGGGGTCTTTTTTTGTGCGACTCATGCTGAAAAAAAACAACAGTATTATTTGGGAAGACCATGCTGAGCACATACCATGCAGAGTTATCTGTCACAGCAGGAAAGGGGTGCACACTCCTGTGTTGACTTGCAACCTCAGTACCTGCTTGCCCAGGCAGATATGCTGATCTCCATCTCACTGACATGAAAACTAACACCAGGGCCTCTCTTTCTTCTGTTTTAGATCCTGGCGCTCCTGTGAAACTGCCTTGTATGCCAGTTAAACTGTCACCTCCACTACCTCCAAAGAAAGTCATGATTTGCATGCCTTTAGGGGGGCCAGACCTCCCTCTCTCATCCTATTCCACGCAGAAGAGCTCCCAGCAGCCTTTGACCCAGCACCATCACACTGTCCTGCCATCCCAGTTAGCAGCTCACCAGCACCAGCTCCAGTACGGCAGCCACAGCCAGCACCTACCTTCT
Organism: Urocolius indicus; assembly: GCA_013401255.1. Taxonomy (NCBI): domain Eukaryota; kingdom Metazoa; phylum Chordata; class Aves; order Coliiformes; family Coliidae; genus Urocolius; species Urocolius indicus. The sequence goes on along the minus strand of WBNH01011718.1, from coordinate 191,305 downwards.
GGGTCCAGCACGTTGCCCATTCACCCTTCAGGGTGCCGGATGATAGAGGAACTGAACAAAACACTAGCCATGACCATGCAAAGGCTAGAAAGGTAAGGGATCCATATGTAGAATTACATATTGATGTGCACTGTTTCCTGCTAACCTCAATATCAGTCAGAAAGACCAAATTTCCTGAACCTCATTGTCCCTTTCAAGTAAGTAAATAACACAGAGAGTGGAGATCTTAATAAAACATGCCTGGCTTGCAATAACTACTGCAGAGTGCATGTCTGCAGAGCTCCAGTTATGTGGAGGATTGCCAAAAGCAAAGAAAGGAAGTGGAAGATTCAGAAAAGAGCAATAAAAGCCAAATGTGTAACTCAGCCAAAGCATCTGATTACTATTACCAGTTAGCACAAAACAACCTGTAAGGGCTTTCGTCAAGTCACTCAGAGGGGATTTAATGCACCTAATTTCAATTAAATTATATGTTTGATCTTAAAAAAAGTGTTTAACCCATTCCACAGCAGCTGCCCGCTTAGCCAGTTCCATGTGGAGGAAGGTAGTGTGTTTGGTCAGAAGTACCTTACCCACCTTGAGGCTGGTTTTTATTACTGTCACTCGTGAGTATCTCTGAAGGCTGCTCCAAGTAGTCTAAGTGAAGCATGTTGTAGAAATGCAAACTGTCCTCATAGACTGCAAGATCAGCAAGACTTGGAGAATTTATTTCATCTTGTAGAGGAAAATTGAGCAAGTCTCAGAATAGAGAAGGTAATCCAAAACATGGTATGTTCTATTTTAGTGCCAAGGGCAGCTTTGTAGCCAGCTTGTTCTAGGAGCATCATATTAGTTAGACAAAAGGCTTGGTCTAACAGACAAAATGCCTAATTATCTGCCCTGATACCTCTTTGTGATAATGCTGTCTTCATTATGTTGCATAGTTGAAAATAATTCGATTAGAGATGGCAGATTCTTCTTACTGCTCAAAAAACAGTGAGAGCTCCAGAGGTGGTCCCATGATGCCAGCATGTTTTAGTGCCAGGACAGCAAGACCTCTGTGGTTATAATCAAGGGGACTAATGGTTCTGCAGCATGGGGCAATTCTCTGCCAGGGAAAAACTGCTAGAGTGATGAGATTCTTATTCCCATCAGAAAAAGACCTATAGTGTTAGGATTGGAAAGAGCATCCACCTTCTCCCTACTGTGTTTAGTGACTACTCACCTCTCATATTGCCTGTGAGGCTGATCAGATGCATCTGCATCACCCTAAAGCTTGGTGAACCAAGTACAGAGGGTAGTTGGTATCTCCCAAAGGCTCTTTTGAGGCTGCACTGTCCATGCCCTCCCCAGCACAGGCCGGATGTCTTACTGTCTGGTCCACACTGCATGCAGAAGACACTTTGTTATCCTGAGCCCAGTGACATCCCTCAGAGCATGACTTCATTGGGGCATCTGTTGCCCCACAGCAATGAATGCTCCAATTTCTAGACATCCATCATATTTATGTCTACAAATACATCTCACTAATTTGAAGAAGATAATTCTATTTGGTTTTTAACTATTAATTTGAAGCTGAAGCTCTGCTGCTTGTTAAAAACTAAATATGCAAGGCTTCATTTCCCAGTAAGTAGCAATTGCTTTCCTTTGCAGAAGAAAATCAGAAAAAGTTGCAGCAGCAATATTTCACATTTAAAACAAAAATGAATCCTAGTTCATGATATCGCAGGTGGATGATTTTTCACAGCCTTTCTGTGTTGATTATTATTTCAGTCATGAAATAAAGTATTGAGTACTTCAGTTATTCTCCTCGTCAAAACAAATCAATAACTCTTGCATTCACAAGAGGGAAAATAGGTGATGACTGTTTCCTCTGCAGCAGCAATTGTTATTTTCATAGTATTTAGGAGTAATAGTATTTCAAAGCATTTACAAGTCTGTGGAGGTGACACTTGCTTTTTCAAGACACATTGTGATCTTCATAGATTTGCTAACTTTTCTTGAAGGTTTGTGTGGATTTTTACATGTGTGTGTTTATGCCACTGTTTTCTAGTATTTTTGACAGTAATTATTTCTCTTAAATTATATAAAATCTAGATTAAACCCAGTGGAGACCATACTGCAGTATTTCTCATTGGGCACTTCAGCCCAGAAGTCTTGAGGGCCTGTTAAACTGCAAAGATCCTTGATCTGCTTTTCTCTGTTGTATTTGGCAGTGTGCTCCTATCTGTTGCGTGCATAGGCTGTGCAGTGATATCCTGGGCTTTGCTGTCCCTTCCAAGATAACAGTGTACTGGATCGCTCCTGTTGGGTCAATGATCTTGAGATGAGAGCAAGTTCACTGGCAACATTTACTTTTGCTGATCTCAGTCTTTATCTTAATAGAATCCTAAAACTGTATAGATTAATTGCCATGATGCTGCCAAGTCTGGTAATTTGGGGGATTATTTAGAACGGTGTTTTGGTTTTACTAAGGGAAGATCATATAGACAAGTACAGATCTGCTTCCTGCTCTAAATGCTTTCCTTTTGTTTCAATAGGGAGCTAATTTTTTTTCTTCCCTGTGTCTAGTTTCTTTGATCCTGATACAGTCTCCTCAGATCTCCTCAAGTCTGTCGAATTCCATTGATATTCAGTGAATCCATAACCAGTTTGTATCACTTGCACATATTGCCCAGCAGACTTTTCTTAGACCTTTCCACCAGGACTGTGAGTGTAGACAGGAACAAAGAATGAAAGAGACCAAAACAACCCCTTCCTCTAGCTATGTAGATTTTTGCTTCTGATACTTGAAATCAGTAATTTGCCAATGAAGCTTGCCGTAGGAAAATGTCTGTCCCTCTGTACCAGCCTGGAAACCAGAAGTTATTTTGCTGTCTTTGACCTCGAGAAAACTGCTGAGCTTCTCTGCCTCTATTTTCTCCTCTGCAGCAGTGGTTGCATGTTACTGCCTCACCTAGATCTAGTGCCAGTTAATGTCTTAAGGTACATTAAAAGCATGTAATAGCTCTTCAAGTCCCAGTTTTTCTTGTGACTGAAATGGCAGTTAATTCCTGGATTTTTTTTATTCACTTTTATTACAGATTTTATAGAACATTAAGTTCATTTGCACAGTTAAAGCTTTTGATTGCAAACATTTTCTGGTACTCGTAACATCTATTCATAACCTATTCTCAGAAGGGCAATCTGTCCCTTGTCATAGGATGACTATTATGACATGTCATTTGCGCTGCCAGTTTGCCTCTATTTTCCCTGATAAATTGCCAGCTTTATTATAGGTTAAGTTGAAAGAGAGAAGAGTCTAATTTCCACATAACCTTTTCTTGGAACCTCAGTTGCCAATTTGTGCCCTACTGCAAACAGCTTTCCCTTCTGCCCAGAGCTGTGTGTCAAGCATTAGCAAAACTCTTGATTCGAGCATTGTTTTTTACCATTTCACACTGTGTTTTAAGAATTGGTGAAAATCTGCTAAGCTCTGTCACCAAAAGCCACAGAGGGTTTCATCCTCCTGACTGAAATGAATGTGAGAGACTATGCCCAAAAGCTGTATGTCACTGACAGCTGCAAAAGAAGCTTTAGAAACCCTCTTGTGCCACTGGAATGTATCTGTAATTTTGACATAGGGAGGCAGCTTCTTGATCTGAAATAGCCTTATTTTCTGCCCTGCCTGTATAGTTCTCAGTCTGCCTCATAACATGATAATTAATTTCAATTACTCTGTGGGCTGTTGTACACAAGCAGCTGAATCAAGGCCTCAGTTTGTTCAGTGTGCTAAAGAGCTGTTAAGTAGCAATATCTCACTTCAGGCTAGAATGGCATCTGTGGCAGAGCAGTGAAAAATCACTATGTCCAAAAAGACAGTGTGCGAGACCAATTCCTCTGGGACACCCAGTTCAGCTTCAGACTGTAGATTTATGAAATGAAATGCATTAGACATTCCTGCCAGTGTCTTCTAAATCTTCTAAAATGTATTTGAGTCAGAAAACATTTATCTTCCATAAAACTTGTCAAGAGAATTGCTTTTTGTCTAAACTTTAGCATTGCCTAAGGATAGAAGCACTTAATATTTATAGCTCTGCCTTTCCCCTCTGTCTCACACATATGCCTGTATTGTAGAAGTGTATATACAATGGTTTGAAGTGTTTTCAGGTTTTTGTTTCAACTGATAAGCGTAGAAGAGCATACTGTGGATGTGAAAACATGCTGATAAAAATGTGACCATTCCAAACTCAAAGAGCATGAGATGGCAGATGAGAAGCGCGCAGGGGGTTTTTTTCCCCCTTAGATTTTACAGGAGGGTTTAATTTGTCTCTTTTTGGGTTTTATCTGTACCATGAGTCACTCATATGCTTAAATTCTGATATTTCATGAAAATATTTTGTCACTAGAAATATTGCAAGCTACAGTGGTGTAACTTTTTCGTTTTGATCACGTAAAGATGATGCAACAGCCTTTCTAAGGGCAATGTCAAGGCAGCTGTGAAGTATTCGATGTGTTAGGATATGTCTAGCTTCTTAAAACAAGTGCTTCCTTAGCTTTGTTCTCTAATTTTGTTGCAAAACACAAAGCTGATTTAAAACAGACTGTTGGAAATAATAGTGTGCTCTTTGGTAGAAAAAAAAATGATGAAAAATGTTGTGGTGTAGAGCAACTGACCACAGCGAGGATTTTGCTGAGGACCCAGAGGAACTCATACACAATGGAAACACCCGGTGACCTTGATTTGTCTTTCTGAAGTATTCTGCAGTGGTGCATGTATTTCCTAAGTGCTTTGCTTAGACAGCTGACTTAGTCAAAGCGCTGTGGAAAAGGCTGATTTTAATCAAGAAGAACACAAAACATCAGGAAAAATGAAGGGCTTAAAATAGAAAGTAGTATTATCAAGTAAGTGGATGATTCAGAAAAATTACAATGAGATGAGAAGCTGCCTGCTTCTAGATTACTGGTTCAAATAAAGATCCTCATTGGTAATTTCTAAGTCTTGTTGCCATCCAGTACCTGCTTGTTAACGTGAATTGGTGAATCGTTTTGGTATCTGTTATTCTACATGCACACCCGTAAGGATGCATCTGTAAACTACATTCTGTAATGTGTACTCAGTTGAAACCTGTCAGATGTCTTTCTGGTCATGAAGATCTTTCTGTCCTTGTTTCTTTTCAAAAGGAGATGGACCACTGCTTTCTTTAAAATATAGTGAGAGAAGCAACTCAATCTTCCATTGAGCTGTTTCCGTTATTTTATTTGTTTGTTTTTCTTTCCCAACAGCTCTGGTTTACACACAGGTGACAGTGTCACGAAAACAGGACCTGGGGGCCTTCCAGACATGAGACAAGTGCCAACTGTTGTGATCGAATGCGATGACAATAAAGAAAACGTGCCTCATGAACCTGACTATGAAGATTCTTCCTGCCTCTACCCAAGACAGGGAGAGGAGGAAGAGGAAGATGAGGAGGAGGATAACTCATTATTTACAAGTAAGACTCATTCCATTTTTCCTTTCTCAGTTGTTTAATTTTTAAGCTGAACTCTCAATACACAAGGGAAACACAAGACCTGTGAATTTTGGTACTCAGCTGTGGCTTTGGCACCTCTCAGGGCTCAACTACATGGGGATGCTTCATAAAGTAATCCAAAATAACAAGTAGATGAATTTATAGTGATTTCCCTAAAATACACATTAATCCCTGTCTGGATAGCTCTGAGACAGTGTTCAAATGACTGGTTTGGGCTTCTATTATTTTACTTCCAAACTGACTTTCAGATTCCCTTTCCCAAGTGTCCATGGTATAGAGAAGCCCTGCCTTTGGCTTAAGTCAACATCAACTCAAGAGAGTTACTTCAGGAGGATTACATAAATGCCACCAATAGAGAACCAGAGTTTTTATACGTAATATTAAATCACATCAGAATCCTAAGACTGCATATACTTTGAAAGGGCTCACAATCAGACAACTGGGCTCAGAGAAAAAGAGGTTTGTTGATAGCCATGCCACAATTACAGTCTGGAGAGACCCATGGTCCCTTCCTGACCTCTCTGAGAAGAGCCATCTCCTGCTGCAGTGTGACAAGAAACAGTACTTTGTGTGTCACAACTACTTGTCATCCTGCAGGTCAAGCTGAAGTTTCAGCCCCTTGGGTTTCTGGGAGCAACACTCCTTTTAAAACACACACAAAGAATACTCTGAAACCAGGTGTATTTCATCTCCTCAGGATCCTCCCTTACCCTGCAAGTGAAACTAAGCAGTCTTTGCTCGTAAAATAAGAAATAGAGCAGAACTGCACTATCTTGCACTCTCATGTCAAAGCCCAAAACCTCTGATGGGTTTGTGTCTATCTGCTTGTGTCTGTCTTCTCTGCTCAAACTGCTTTGGATGCAAGCCTAGGAAAACAAGCTTGATCTGTGAATGGGAAGGATACCCAAAGTGTCTTTGCCACTGTCACTGCCCAAGAAGCAGTGTTAATTAACGTACATAGAGATCTCTGCTGCTTCTGATTGACTTTTTTCTAGTGCTAGTTTGGATGTCTTGTAAGAGAGAGATGTGTCTCTTTTTCTACATGCTGTACCTCTGCTGCCTGCCCAGATTCTGAGGTTGAATTATTCATTCCATTACATGGTTCAGAAACACTGTGCTAAAGAAAGCTACAGATGCTACTAGCAATGCTGAAACAAGCCCTTCTTCCCCACTCCCCTCTATGGAGCAATATTTTTATTTCTTTTTTGTGTACACCTACCAAATTCAGATTTTCCTTGTTGTGATATTAATTGAGGTTAATTGAGCACCTGTAGTTAACTGATGTCCCTTTTCCCACAGTCCGCACCAGTGTAAATGAGAGCCTAGTATCCTCCCTTGGCTAGGACTTCTTTGCCAGATGCATGCTGTAATGAAATTATGACACCTCCTTTGGCAAAGCTTCTTCTCTCTCCCACAGGTTCCCTGGCAAGGAAAGTCTGTAGGAAGGACTCATTAGCAATCAAGCTAAGCAACAGGCCTTCCAAGCGAGAACTGGAGGAAAAGAACATCCTTCCTATGCAGACTGATGAGGAGAGGCTTGAACTTAGGCAGCAGATTGGGACAAAGTTAACAAGGTAGGAGACTCCTGCTTTGAGACATACATGATGGGATGCAGTTTTTATCCTTAGCTTGTAAACATTTGAGATCTGTTTGTTTACAGTGCTCAAGAAGGAAACCCATGGTGGGGGAAGATATTCTTTCTGCTCCAGTATAACTTCCCATACCCCACCCCATTTCATGTTGATGACATGTATCCTATGGGACCTTTGATTGTGTGAAGTGTCAGCATGAACTGTGTGGATCGGTTGGTTTTGGTGCACCACTGGGAAATGTCCAGTTTTGGTGCCGTTTTGGACTGTAGCTGCAGGTGCTGTTTGATGGGCTATTTGTTTAGCTAAAGGACAAAGGTATAACTTTCTCTTCTGATTGCAACTCCATTAAGTAGCTGAGTCTTTTCCTGATGCAAAATACTTATATTCTTCAGTACTAGCTTTTATTGGGTCAGGTTGGACAGATTTGCCCTGTTCAGACTCCTTTGTATTAGTGTTACTCACCAGCTGTTCTGGTTTTCTGCATTGCATGGAGTATAGAAGAGAGACTGTAAAATGTGGAACTTTTCTGTCAAGAATTAGTAAACTAAGGTCAGGTAGAAATGTCTAAGAACCTCCTGTGCTTCAGCCATAAAATCTGTAATCAGTTTAATACTGTTGTGTTATCGACTTAGTAGTGTCTGCAGAGCTGGTGTGAATGCTGTTAGTTGCCCTCCAGTGTGGCTCTGAGAAAACTGCAGAGAGAAGACCAACCTATTGCTAGGAATTTTCTTGTGAATTTTCTCTTTTGGTAGGGGATATAAAGGGGGGAACACTGCTACCATGTTGTGGAGACAGGGAGAGTAGGAACTTCTTTCAGCATTTTACCTACTTTGCTTTTTCATGACCTTCTTTATCATCTCTTTGGACTAAACCAACTGAAATAAACCATCTTTTCTGTCTGTCTTTGAAGTCTTTGTGCTGGATCATGCTTAGCCAGCTCCAAGACCTGCCTGATTCTTCAGTATTCTTGTTGAAGTGCCTCATCAGTGACGCCCAGAGTATGCAAGGTGGCACTGAACTGTTGCTGAGGTTTCTTTCTCAGTTCAGCCTTTATGCAGTGTACACTTTGTTAGACATCAGCTGCTCGTGGAGCTCTGAGTCCCGAAGAGTAACACATGGCAGCAAGGTCCTAGTGCTTGTATGATTAATTTTGAGCCCTTTTGAAGCATGTAAAGGCTTGAAATTTTTGTCTCCTGGCATATCTTAGTGCTTGACCTTGCAATGACATTGAATAGCATTTTCACTGTGATGCACATTTGCCTAAATTACTGAGATCTCTCAGAAGTTTTACAGCTCTGTCTGATGAAGGTAAATAGTGTCATTTGTAAACATTGACTCTACACAGCTCACTGTGCCCCTGGTGTTTTTTATTATAAATATTTTATATCTCACCTCTCCAAAACCTGCTTTTTTTCTCATTAATGAATGTTTCTTCAGCGTATCTCTTTTTAACAAGGGAAACTAATTTCAGCAATACCCAGAACACTTCCTGGAAAAGCCCCATATTCTCACAATGTCATTGTTTTTTTCCCCACTTGCATCTCTGCTCATTCTTGGTCTTGTCTTCTAATGTAGCTAGGACACACAGCAATCAAAAGAGTTCAAATAATTAACGCTGTGTATATACAAGCCCAAAAAAATAGCTGAGCCACTGCTGTTTCATTCTTGTTTTATACCAGTGTAATGTCACTGAAATTGGTAGACTTTCACAAGCCTTACCTAGAATAAAACAATTGCCAGTCTGATCTTTTTCTTTACTAGTATTTAGAACTAAATGTCTCATCCTTTTGAGTAGCTCAAAACAATCAAGAAATATGGAGAGATATCCTTATCTGATATGCAAAAAGCCCCAGACATTTCAGTAGCAAAAAGGAAGGTACCTATCTTACCAGTGCCTTGTGTTGGCATGTGGTGTACCCATGTGCAAAGACTGATAAATATTAGATTGAAATAGAGAGAATATTTCAGTTTGGACAGTATTTCTCTACTGCCCAGGCTTCATTGCTGAATCCATCTTTTGCTGTTGCTCTGTAATTGCCATACAGTGATGCAAATGCCAAGCAAAATTGAAGTAGTGAAGCATTTATAGTCCTTAGAGAAGATGCTAGATGCAGGCTATAATTGCAGCTGGCAATTTTAGATTTCAGAGGGATTTGTTCTGTTCCACCAATGGTCCCTTATGGTTTAAAATAGCCAGCCAATGAAATCACAAATGCTACTTACAGAAGTAAAAAATGCAGGATAAAAACTTCAGCAAATAGTTATTGTCTGTAATGGATCCATTAATTTTCACCAAGAGGCTGATTAGGATACTTTAGTGTTTATGCATAATCCTCACAGAATTTAGTTTGGAAGAGCTATTGGCTGCCACATTTGGCAGATTAGAATTGAGTCATGTAAGGAGGACAGCATTTTTACAGATGCTTATAGCCAGACTTATGGAGAGACTGACCATTGACATATTGTGTGGGACTGAAATCATCTCGGGTATAATTTCTCTAGCTTTATTAGAGTTGCATTAGGAGTCAATTTCACTCTGAACTGTTTGTTCAGATCCTGTTTATGTTTAGCTTGGAACCTCCAGTTAGTCACAGAAAATAATTATGACTTGATTATAGAGCAGACTTCATCATGTCACCTGATTCCCATGCTGGGACAATAGTGCCTTGATTTACAGCAGATCAGTTATAAGACACAGTCTATGCAGCCTCACCCTTACATCAGGATCTGGCCCACCACATGCCCAGCTGTGAGACAAATCAACACCTTTGTACCTCTCATAGAAACACTTCACATGAGTTTAATGTTTTGCTGGTGCATATCCTGTATTGTGGCTCAGCACGTGTAGATCCAAACAAAAATGGAGCTTTTTGCCCAAGATGGCAAAACATGTCCCAGAAAAACTAGGAGACCCCACGTCACGTGAATTCCAGCTAAGTGAACAGGCCGCTGCATCACAGACCATTTCTGGGCAGTCTTTAGACAACAATTACTGCAACTTATTAGAAAATTTCTTCCTGTGACCAAACAGAATGTTCTACTTGAAAATGTGATGTCTTTTATGCAGCATGGAGCAAAAATTCTGAATTAAAGTACAGAACTTCCATCTCAAAACCACATGTGACTTGGGGATAGGAAATGGATGCTGGAGGACATGTTCTTGGCTGCTAAAAACCCTTACAACTCCATTAACTTCTACTCTGATATGCAGACCTTCTATGTTAAATAAATCTTTAAGTGGGTATGATTTTCTTTTTTTTTTTTTTTTTTTTGTGTCCTGCCCACCTTCTCCCAAACTCCTTCATTTTATCCCTCTGGTGTCTGCACAGCTTCACAGCTGCTCAAGAAGTGTGTGTAAGTGACTGTAAGACAGAAATGAGATAACAGGAGGAAAAACAGGACTGATGTGAGCAGTGCATGTCAGAGGATTGCTACCCATCGCTGCAGATGCCACAGACAACCCAGTAAGATTTTGCAGCCCAGTAAGATTTTTCTGCCCTGCTGCTGCTGCCAAGAGCTGTCAGGGGTCCCGTTTAACCATGGCCAATGGGAAGGCAAAGAGACATGAGCTGAGGGAGCAACCTTCTGCACATTAACTAAATCATTAAATAGAAAATAATTTATTTAGAAACAAAGAAAGACAAAAGTGACTTCTTGCACCGTCCACACGCTACCTTTTGCCTTTGAGTGATGGACATCCCATTGCTCAGTTGGATCCTGTGTCACTGTATGTGTTCTGGTAGCTTTAAAGCAGTGAATCAATGGCAAGCTCCTCTGTCAGATGTACTCTGTGCTCTGTGGTGTTTTTTGTGTAGATTTATTCAGTGCAATACCTTGTGGGGTGCTGTCCTTACACCATGAAGTGGAAAATCTCGATCTGAAGCAGTATAAATAATACATTGCGAGTATCACGAGGCAAAGGATGGGAAGCATGCAAATAAATCACAGAGATACTGTCTGTGCATATGGCTGTAAATACACAGAGATACATGTAAGCCAGCTAGATGTGTTTATAGTCCCACTGATGCTTTGCAAATAGTACTGAGATGTCAGTAACTGAGAAATGTAGTATGAAAAGTCATAACTCTTTGTGCTGGAGCGGGAGGTTTGACAGATGATGGTCACCTACTACTGTAATCAGAAAGGTAATCTCCTGTACGCACTCCCTGATCAATACTACGTCTTCCTCGGCTGTACTGAAAAATACTGTCTAGAAACAGAAACCCTGTGATGAAATGGACTTGGTGAATTCCCACAAGTGTGAAAAATTGCCATTGATTTCTAAAATGTTGTGGAGGTTGCTGTGAGGTGTTTGGCTGCATTCACATCGGGTGCTGGTTGTACATGTGTCCTTCTGCACAAGGGAGCGTGCTCAGGAGAAAGTGCCATAGAGTACGGTTGTAAAGAGAAGGAGACAAGTGAACCACAGAAAGTAGAAAAACTGGACATTTTAGGAAAAAGCTTTCATTCTTGGCATCACCATGAAGGTGACAGAGCTACTACCAGAGCTAAGGATGGGTTTATCTGCAAGGCTTGCACAGGCATTGAAATGCACAGCGCTTCCTTCACATGCCTGAGGGGACTGAGTTGTCCGATGGGATCATTTCTATGTGCTAAAAAAACTGACTATGAGGAGATTCAGCTTTTTAAGATGGTTAATTATTTAAACAGCTTTGCAGTCCCACTGAAGGGAGGGTTTATTCAGCTGCAGGATGGCAGCATGATGCCCCCCATCAAGCACAGCCCAATCTCCTCATGGCTGTCCCCCATCCAGTGCTGCTGGGAGCACTTCATGCCCTCCCCATCTCTGAGTCATTTAGGGATAAAAAGAATGGTCAGACAGCAGGATCGGGCTTTATTCACAGACCTCGTTGTGTTGGATAACTGAAATAATTTCTCTCTAATTACATCTGACATCTGCAATTCTCACACTTATTGTTAGCTTCCACTAATGAGAGAAAAGAAAGTGCCTAAAGCAAGAGCTCATCCCCAGCAGCACACGCACACGTGTGTGTGTGTGTGCGTGGAGCTCAGCTCCTCACATGTCGGGTGCTGGGGATAAATCACGTGGAAAATGGGATTGTGGTAAACAAGCTCATCTAAATCCTGAATTAGAGGGGATGGTGTGGCAGAGCTAGATGCATGAATGGGGGATGCCCAAAAAAGCAGCAAAGAGCTGAGCCTGGGGTTTAGCCACCTCAGGAACATGCCTGTTTTCCTTTAGCTTCATGAAGAAGCTGCAGGCTAGTGAGAAACCCAAAGGGAGTTATCTAAATTGCCTTAGCATCAGGAGGAAGGCTGCAAAAGCAGGTGATTATCTATGGGTGACAAGCAGAAACCGAGTTAGTTACACATCTGGGCTCAAGCACCAAGAATAAATACTCTGAGCGAAACTGGTCTGGGTTGTGTGCAGCGCTACAGATTGGAGATGGAATCTCAAGGCCCTTGTCAGCCCTCGTTTCTGTGATCGATGTCCTGGTGAGTTCTGTTGTGCTGTAAGGAAATGTGACTATGTAGTTAAAATGCTCTGGGAAGGTCACATCTTCCAGAGACTTCCTGGCCTCAGGCAAGCCACCAAAAGCCACACATTCTGACATATAGGTGTGTGTGTATGTATATATATATATATATATATATGTATTAAGGTATGTTGGAGTCTCCAAATGCACATATGTGTCTATGAACTTTGGAAAATTCCACTCATTGACAAACTCTCATTGACAGCAAAGTTTATGTGCTCTTGAAAACCTCTTCAGACATCTGACTCTGTGCTTCGGTAGGACAAGGATCCTAATTTCCCAGCACAGTTTGGACTTGTCTCTTCACGTTAAGAATTTGCATAGCTAACATCATCATTAATTACAGAAAAAGACACGTCTAACCTCATGAATGATGCTATTACTGTTGTTTTGATATGACTTTCAACAAGTAACAGCATGAATTTGCTTCATCTGAGTAACTTGCCATGGCAAAAGGTCAATGGAGCAATCAAGGGAAAGGGGAGGTGACAGTGGATAATGTCACCTCAAAGCACATCACCTCTATCTCCTCCCTCAATTGTGGGATGGCCAATGTCCTCAACCTGTGATCTGAGTGGGTTCTGGCAGAGGTGGGCAGAGATTATTTATGTTACTATGAAGGAGAAGGAACGTTGTGCTGAGGAGAGAGATGCTCTTAATGGTACGCAATAGGCAGGGGGAACTGGTGTTTGAGGGCAGCAAGGTCTTCCCAGAGGCACCTGTATGGTCACTGATGAAATGGAAAGTGTTTTTGTCATGTCAAAAGTTCATTTCAGTCAGAGATGTCACCAGCCTGGGAAGGTGTTTGTTATTCCTGTGGTCTCTCACAGCTCCCCTTGCCTGCTCTCACAGAAGCAGCACAAGTCACTCTGCACTGTCATCGCGACATCTGTTGCTCCCGTCCTTTCTCTGCAGAAGCTGAGACAGAATACGTTGTGGGTCACAATTTCCCCTTCATGCTTCCCATCCTCTTCAGCCCACTCGATGCACTCTGTATTTGAGGTCTAACTCAGGCTGTCAATACAGCCAAGACAAATACATTTAGCGTACCTTAGTTCCCTTGGCAGTTGCAGTGGGGTGTGGTATCTTTCATTTTCTGCCCCAAATTGATTGCAGTGTTGCTTTTAGTTGTCAAACCACTCAATTTTTTAACTGGGAGGAAGCCACGTTTCACTGCTGAGCAAAATAATTCATGGTGATATAATACCAACTCGTGGCAGTAATGAAATGATGTATATTGGTAATAGAAACACTTATTTTTTCTTCAATAAACCAGAGTCTGTGAGGAGTCCACACTGTGCTCTTTTTTTGAGTAAGAAAATGACAAATATTTACAAAACCCAAAGAAACAATTGAAGCAAGGAAGTAGCTGATTCCAAATATTTTATTCTGGCCTTAAAAGAAGAAAACAAAGGTGGTTTGTTTGTTTGTTTTTCTTGTGATGGTTAATGCTGACAAACAAAGGGAGCTCCATTAAGAACTAGCTAATAAATTTACCCTTTGAGAAAATCTAATCATAAATCTTCATGTTTTGTGTCTGCTGATTGTGAGGAGTTAATCACAACAGTTGCTCAGCTTGGATAACCTTGTAAGTTCTGTAAAGGAAACAAATCGTATGGTGGTATAAGTAGATAAAAGAAGCAAACTAGCAGGAATAAATTTCACATTGTTGTTGTTTATCCTGACTTCAGTCAGTTTTCGAAAGCACAGGCAGGACTGTAACTGTAAGGTTATTGTATGTGAGTAAATAGAGGTGATTTTTTTTGAAGAGTTGCTCCTCTAGTAAATGGGATTGTAATGTTTTATGTTTGATGTAGGTTTAAGTGCCTTTTGGACAAATGTACCAAGATAGCGAATATACTTACCATTACACCCAATAAAATGATGTAAGGCTGGAGTTTTGCTTGCTGTTTTTAAGAGTGTTAACATGAGGATCATTTAGAGATGAACAGGGACTTTTTTTTTTTTTTGCATCTGTGCAGAAAAGTTACAACTGGTCTTTTAGAGGCAAGTGAGGATGAGAATTATGCTCATATTTCAGCACACTCTGATTCATAAGCACCTCACAGACCGTATGTGAGGATTAAACCAAGTCCATGGCTTGGCCATGTAAAATTACCATTTATGTTAATAACATTAGCAAAGAGAAAGCGTTGTCGTGTGCAGTGGACCCCATTAACATGTCTGTACGTATGGAGCCTGTAATAATCATTGCTTGCCTTTCTCATGAGAAATCATTTTCAAACCAGCAAACTAGAGGGAAAGCACATTAGCACCAAGGTAAATTAGTAACCTGGTTCTTCACTAACATCCCTGAACTCAGGAGGTAGCAATGCTAATAGTTAATGAGTAATTAATAAGCATTCAGTGTATTTACTAAACCATTAAGCATCTATAACGTCAGGCTGGACTATTTATCCCTCAGAATATCTGAGTTTTCAGCATGCTGGAAAAATCTTCATTATTTCCTTTGTTGCAGTAATCAAGACAGAAATGGTCTTCCTGCCTCCCTGCAATCAACTGGCTTTGATGGAAAAGCCAGCCTTGCAAGCAGGAGAGCCTAGTCTCGAGCAGCAGGATCTGCAGAGGCATCAGCCCTCACTCCTTCAGGGGGGAACAGAAATGCTGCCTGAACCAGGGCTCCTTCTCCTGTATGGGGACCTATGTCACCCAGCAGGATGGCAAATGGTTGCACTCAGGTCCTTTTGGGAAGCGTGCAGGGAAATAGAAACTGCAAATAAATACTGTCCTCAGGAGGCTCTCACAGCAGCTGCAGGGAAAGGTCCCTGGCCATCTGCCATGAAGGTCTTTTCAGGGACCCATCAGCTGAGCCTGTGAACAGCATGAACAACAAGCTCCTTCAGACTGTTTGACTGTGCTGGGAAGTTGGTACACCTGAACTAGTTAGTCCCTGGCTTTCCTACAATGTTCCCTGCCCCAGTGCCAGGACTCCTCGGCCCCAGGATTCTGGTTTCTGCTGTAAAAGGAGGAGGGCAGGCAACCTCTCTGACAGGAATCAGGTTTACAGACACGCTGCAGCTGCACATCAGTCTTGAAGTGAGGAGCAACTTCCCTGATGAAAGGTTTGTGCCTTCTTGAATCTCCTGTCAGGGCATTCTCCAGCTGATCCCAGAACCTCTCTCTCTTCAGGAGAAGGAATGGGTGATGCCCCCAGGCCAGAACATCCCCAGAGATTCCTTTCCTTTTCCTCATTAACAACTGAGAAAAATGCCTGGGAGTCAATCATCTGGAGAACAGCTTGACAGGAAAGTATGTGAGGATCCTGGTAATGTTTCAAGTTGAACATGATCCAGCAACATGAGCCTTGGCAGGGGTAAAAAGGGATAATAGTATCTAGAGGGTTTGACCAGATGAGCTCTGGAGTTCCCTGCCAACCTCAACCCTTCTGTGATAGCACAAAAGACATCAAAAGAGTTGACCAAGTCAGCTTGGTCTAACACACAAGTCTTTGTGGGTTAGAACATCTTTGCCTTTTGTAGTGCATGATATTGTTGGCTGGTATTTTTTGTGTGCCTTTGGCACTGCAGAGTGGCCAAGTTCTGTCTTGGACTTTCCCAGATCGTGACTCCCTTCACTCCTCTCTGTCTGAGGTTACTGTGAATCTGTCTCATAAAACTCTTCTGATGCAATGCTTGGGTTACTGCACAATGGCTGCACTGGCACAGATGATTTAGCCAGGTCACAAGCTCTGACAAATGCCTGGCTGTGACATGTAGACTATAAAAGTCTCTAGCTCACTTCAGTTCCAAAGGACTATGAGGTTAGCCCTTGAGGCCAAACACTTCATGCTCTACTCCACAGAAGAAAAAAATGACCAGGACTCAGTTTGTACAGCTCTCCCAGACATGCTGTATTCACATGCAGATCAATCCCAGATGCTCAGCTTCCTTCAACAAGCTTTCTGCTCAGCCCTGCACCTCAGTCCACTTCTGCCATAGCAAAAAAAAAACAAACCCAGAGTCTCAGTTTCACATCCAAGAGTTTTTTTTTAGTTCCTTGCACCCCTGTATAGCTTTTTTTATCTTCCCTAAAAAAGCCTTTAAATCTGTCTTCAAAACTTTCTGTCTCTGGGTGGATCGTGACACAATGAACAGCAATGAATTGTTCTCTCAGTTTGTGGAACTGGGAGATGGAAGCATGTCACTTGATGCACGTTTTGCCAGAAAGGCTGCTCATGGAGTTTGAAAAGCTTACACTGTAGTAGTTGTGAGAGATTTTTTTTTTTCCTCCCTCTTGCTTAGCAGCTGGTGTTCATTAGCTGGGCTCAGCAGAACATCACTGGTGTCTAAGAGGAGCAAAATTATTAGCACTAGATAATCTCCAGTCATGAGAGTGGGCTTAACACCCAGTAAGCCATATGGTACTAATGTAAATTCAGGATGCTTGTAGAGCAACATGGCTGTGGCCAGTGGGGGCTGGAAGGAGAGGCTGGGAGAGTCTTTCCTGTTGCTTCAGCTCCATTCCGGTGCAGGAGAAGTTGCACGTTTTAAGCTAATAATGAAGTTGAGTAGAACTGGGAAGCAGACACTGCCCAGGCCATCCTCACCAGGATGTCTTGGTACCAGTCTGCAGCCTCTCATCAGGGCAGTTTCCAGTTTCACAATTTGTTCATCATCAATACATGTTCAGAAGGGATTTTTCTCAGGGTGACTGCACTCTTTCCCTTTGCTCCCTCTCTCCAAGTCCATTCTCCTTGCCTTCACTGTAGTTGGATTTGCAGAAAACAAGGGGAATCCACAAAGCCAGGATGCTGAAAGCCCAGGACAGGGGTATTTCAGTCCTGGCATCTGAATGTACCTTGCGGGGAAATCCAGGCTTCTCCTATGGCATGTCAGCAGCCATAAACAAACATATTTTGCTCGTCCTTCATACAGAATGTTTTTAGTATTAACTCTTCAGTGTCTGTGCCTGAATGCCAGCTACATGGACTAGTTCAGACTAATTAAGGAGCTCAAAAAACAATAACTCACTTAAGACAGTCTTTCTTTAGAGGACAAATGGTTGCAAGAATGTGGGGTTTAGTAGCAGACTCATTTGAAATGTTAAAGGGAAGACATCTACAACTCTGTCCCAGTGGAGTTTAAGAAGAGACGTGTCCAAGGCTTAAAAGAGAAATGGCTCTTCAGGTCAGCTGGGACAAGAACAGGTTTCTCTCCATTTTATACAAGGAAGATGGAAGATAATGTTGACTATTCCCTCCCACTCTATAATTCAACATCAGCTCTAATTAAGGGAATAAATAATGAGAAGAATACGCAGCGGCTAGATTGTGGTAATGAAGCAGGTTCTTACATTGATAGTGTCAGGGGGAGCTGGGAAATGTACAGGCAAAAAAAAAGTACAGGCAGATAGCAGAAAACTAATGGTGGAGAAACTTCAAACTGAGCCCTCAAAACTTAAGGGGGAAATGCCAAAATCTGATGTCACACTATGCAGAAGATGGAGAGAAAGGCTGCCTCCCGTTCAGCATAGCACACAGGGTTTCAGTCTCCTCCTGGAAGTGTTTTGTTTCATGGGGGCTTTTTGTTTATGTTGGAGTTAAGAGTATTTGCCTGGAAATAGGATCTTTGTTTCTTTGGAGATTATTGATTCCTGCTGCTAATTCCTCATTTGATGTAAGAAGGCTCTTTGTAACACTCCATTTGTTTTGCTGTGGAAATACTTATGAAGTAAAACCACAGTAATACCAAACCCACAGATTAGCACTTTGTGGTCAAAATTTAGTCTCTGGGTAATTCATGTGCATCTTAGAAGAAAATACAGATGGGACAAGAGTTCTCCTGAGTAAAAAAAAAATATCTTGTCATGCTTTTAGACCACTAGATTTAAACCTAAAGGTGATGAAGAGCGTGGGCAGCAGGTTCAAGGAGGTTCTGCTCCCCCTCTATGCTGCCCTGGTGAGGCCTCATCTGGAGTCCTGTGTCCAGTTCTGGGCTCCTCAGCTCAAGAGGGACAGGGAACTGCTGGAGAGAGGCCAGTGTAGGGCCACCAAGTTGATCAGGGGACTGGAGCATCTTCCTGATGAGGAAAGGCTGTCGGAACTGGGGCTGTTTAGTCTGGAGGAGACTGAGGGAGGATCTTATTTATGTTTACAAATATCTAAATGGTGAGTGTCAGGAGATTGGAGCAGCACTTTTTTTTCTATGGTATCTAGCAACAGGAAAAGGAGTGATAGAATGAAGCTGAAACACAAAACGTTCCATTTAAACGTAAGAAAAAACTATTTCAGTGTTTCAGTGAGGGAGCCCTGGCCCAGGCTGCCCAGGGAGGGTGTGGAGGCTCCTTCTCTGGAGGTCTTCAAGACTCACCTGGACACGTTCCTGTGTGACCTGATCTAGGTGACCCTGCTTCTGCAGGGGGGTTGGACCAGGTAATGTCTAAAGGTCTCTTCCAACCCTACCATTCTGTGTTTTTGTGATAAAACTGTGAGCAAATAAACCATGTCTAATATCTGGTCAAAATATCTACTGTGCAGTTTCCTGAAGCCTGAAGGAATTAATTGTAACCAGGTGAATAATTTGCCTTTTTTAACTAAACATTCTTGGTATTTTCTGTCTCTGGTGCAAGGTGTTTTCCTTGACACTCTGTGGGATGCTTCCACTTTTTTTTAAATTATATCTGGACTTTGCTAATGCACAGAGTCAGAAGTAGGCTCTGGCAGTGAAGGTGTGAAATACACATCAGCTGATCGTGTTCTTGAACAAGGTGAGAATTTACACAGTGGGCAAATCTCTGGGTAGAGTGGTGAAATGTGAAATTCGCTAGAAAGGTAAGAAACAAATTTGCAAACAGCATTGCAGGTACAAAAGAGTCCACGTGAAACGTATGCAGAGGCCTGGTCAGTGGGTATGACAGATCCACACGTGACCATTACCTGGCTAGGAATGACCCAGACACCACAACTACCAAGGAGAGCTCTCCTTGTAACCTGCTTCAGTAGGTTTGGGCTTGGAATTACTGTAGCAGTTACTACCAGAAGAGTTGTGTCTACTGGACTTGGCTGAATAAGGGATTTATTGCATTTGGTAGTCAAATGAAACAAAATAATTAACAAGTGGGGTAGGGAAAACTGAATGGCAAGTCAAGGCATTAATTTCCTGTTACAAACCGAAAGCTAGCATTTTGGGTCAGTATCAAATATTTTGTCCAATGCCTTGTAATAATGCTTTTTAATTTAAAGTTTTTAAGAAAAATCTGTCTAGTGAATTGTTTCCTCAGCAGAAACTAGTCACAAAGTTTGTCCTCACCTCACAGATAGTTTCTGACCTGCTGGAAGTCAGTTTTTCAGCAATTCTACTGTTTGCCATAAATGTTTCACACAGATCTAATTCTTAATCCTCAAGAGAATGTTTTAAGCCACAGCCCTTTGCAGTGATCACTGCTATTCGTCACTTGCCTTTCATGTGATCTGGGGATCTGAAATCCCTCTGGCACAAAACAGTTATCCACTCTCAAAGCTCTCAAATTTGTTCACTTCCAGGAATTTTCCACTTCAGTAGCAAGACAAAGTGTGGGCATCATGCTATTTTCTGTGCAGCTTTTCTCCTAGAAGCTGACCTACCGTGGTCTGGAATTGCTAACAGTGCCAGCTTCTGTCACAGAAGTGTTTGTTTGGAATTCCTGTATTGTGGCTGTTCCGAGTCACTGAGTATTATAACTTCTGATTCATTTCTCAGAAAGTGGCTAAGTTGCTTTTTTTTTTACATTACCAGTGTGAAGTGTCTGTTTGGAGATGGATTTGATTCCTCTGGTATTGTTCATTTGCTTCTCTTCATGCTGGCACTGCTAAAATGGTCTGTAATAAACTAACACAATCAGAGTATATGATTCCTCCCTCTCTTCTCTTTGAGTGTAGCTGCTGCAGTGGCAGAGGAGACTTTTTCAAGTTTGCCACCAGGAAGCTGGGGAATCTCCCCACCCAAGTTTCCTTTCAGATTGGCCATGATGGTCACAGACTGGACTGCCATCTATACCTGCTTGGTTGTTTACGTGTTTTAAGTGTCCCTGGCTTGCTGATTTAGGATTACAGTTGTGTGAATAAGAAGATAGGGTGCTGTTGCTTTCTTATTTAGACCAATTGCATCCTGACAGTGGTAGAAGTGTAAGATACCTGCTAATGCACAAGCTGTCTCCCGACAGTCACTGAGAGCCATATATAGTCACCATGTAGCCACTGGGGTCCACAGGAGGTCTGATGTTCACATTGGCTAAATACAGGGAAGGTGATTCCTCTCATCAATGGGGTTTTAGGGGACTGTAGGGGTTTTGGAGAATGGGACTGTGCTTTTGTTATCATCCCTCAGCTTCTGTCTATTGTTGCTTCCCTGACCTCAGACCTTCTTCCCTCCTAAAGCCTTGTTTCTTTCTCCATCCCAAGACCACCACACATGTTTTATTCCTGTAACAAACCACACTGAACCATATGAGCTTCCCTGAGCATCAGGAGCCAGGGTGGGAGACAGGCTGTGAGAGGGAAGGAACCTATTCCAGCTTTTGCTTGGAGATAGTTCTGCTTTTAAGAGTGTAACTTTTATGGTAAGAAGCAGCAAATGAGGTGGAGACTAGAGGAATGCCCCAAATTTGTTTAATCCAAGTTGCTAAAAGCCTCTTGGTCAGGTGACAGAGAGCCAAAGGGGTCTGGGCCCCTGCCTTTAGTCTGCTGTTTGGCAGAAGGGTCCACAGGATGAATTAGGAAGCCCTTCAGCAGCAGAAGAGTGGGGACACATTTGCAAATAGATTACTTGGTCTCCTACAGAGCTTCCAAATACAAGGTTACACCTCAAAAATGAGTAGAAGATGACAGGAGAAGCCTCTAGATACTAGTCTTTAGAGAAAAAAGAATATTGTGTTTAACTAGAAAAGAAGTAACTTGCTATGAAGAGTAAGGCAAATGATATTTCTAAGGTTTAGCATAGACATTTTTCCTTCCAAAATGCATCTTAAAAGACTTGTGGCTCTATATTTGTTCCCAGGCACAAAGCCACGTTACTATAGAGAGGTTTTAAAACGAACTAGACCCAATAATGCCTGTAGATAGCAAGTTTATCTGTTCAGCTCAGATTGATTTTTGTAGTAGCATTTCATTCAAGTAGTTCATGGATTGACCTTGAACTGTGAATTATGCTCTCTTTAGCTTTGTGAAGAGAGCTTTCAGTTCAATATTATTACCTTTGGAGAAGCAAGTGTCTTCTCACAATGCTGCACAGACAACAGAAGGACAATCACTAACATTTTAGAACATTTTTTTTCCTTTATTACAATGGGTCCTAAGATGCATCTGTGTTTTCTGGCGTGCTCCAGACTTTCAACCAGCATTTAGCACATTTTTCCCTCTGGATTTCTAGTACTCAAAAATATCCCATTTTTATTGTTCTGAAAAGATATTCTTGAATTAGATACATAGTAAATCCCCTCCTCTGAAAAACATTGTTCTTTGTTTCCTGCTGCAGTTGTTGGCTATTTTGTTCTTGGGATTAAGGGTAAGAGATTTGAGAATTAATGCTGCAAAGCTCATGTGGTGTTAACTTATCTTAATTGTCTTTTCTTAAAGTCATTAAACTTGCATGGTGGTATTTTATGTGAACAGGCAGCATTTGGTAAGAGGTTTGATGTTAATGAAACAGTACAGTAATGAGACAGAGGAGGCTCTATTTTGGAGCTTGAGGTGTGAGACATGAACTTGCAGGATCTCATGATCTTCCATGTACCAGTAAGTGTTTTGCAGTTGGTGCTGTTGAAAAAGGGGCCAGAATTTGGATATGTGTGTCTTAGCGTGACCTGACTTTATCTTTAGAAAAGAATAACAGATTAAGTCATTCCTCAGGAAAAATGCAGGTGTCTGCATTGTAATACTGTAGCCTAACGAAAGACATGACCTGGGTATGTCATTATTCACACTGTTTCTACTGAGAGTCACAGGACTATCCAGTCATCCCTTTCTTTCTTTTAACAAAACACAGAGTTTGTGGCCCGAGGTGATTCTGCCTCATTTGGGTATTTTAAAGAAAAGGATTCTGGACACGATAGGCAAGGCTTTTACGTTATGGAGACATAATGAATTGCCTAAATCTCCATTTTGAGTATGATTCTCTTTTCCCAGGAGACCTAATCTAGGCAGACTGTTCTTTCTTGGGGAGCTTGTAACTTTCCCTAGAGTAAATCTGAATCATAATAAATTCATCCCTGGGTAAGCTGAAACAGAAAAGGCTGCATTATTTGAGCTGTGAGTCACGAATGGATTCACACAGGCCGCCAACATGGGAAAACAAATGGGTCAGGTTTAGAGTTACAAACAAAGGGCCAGCTTGGTTATGTTTTTCACTATCCACAGATGCTTGAGCAAGCAGAAAAATTGCTGATTAGTTTTCCTAAGGATCCTCACCACAATGTAGACCAGGTGGAGCTTTAAAGTTTATATCGAAGCTGTTTCTCAACACAAAACCAAGTCTGGGGTAAGCATAAATTTGGGAGATGGTAAAAGACTGCTTGGAGCCTAAATTAAAATCTGAATAATCTGATTTTCCTGCAGAGCCCAGCTGGATAGGTGGCTGCAGATGTGTTATGGGAACTGTTGCTGGGTTGGTTCATGTGCCACAATGCTCTGTGTCTCTTGCAGTGCACTAGGAAGAACTGCTGAGCTCAAGTATTGCATCTCTCCTCCTGGACAGGAGACTGTGGCAGGGAACTGTTGTGGGCCAGTCCAGGGAACAAACTGAGCTGCTGAGACAGCAGAAGTATCTTGCCAGTAAGGCACCATCGGGAAGCACTTAGATCTTCAACTGATGCTTACCAGTATATTAATTTTCACCAAAAGCAAACGCTTCCTACCAGAATTGTCTGACTAGTTCTCATCTAAACTCTGTCTCAGTGGTGCTTCCTCCTTTTTCCCAGGGATGAACAGGGAGCTCTGTCTGCTTTGGTCCACTCTGCTCATTGCCACAGGCCTCTTTATAGCTGCAGAAGCACCACCATCTCCCAAGACCTGAATTTTCAAGTCAACAAGGAAGTGAAGAGCAGTCATTACATGGTAGCTGAATCGTGGCAAACACTCCTTATGGTTTTATTGCCTTAATTTCTCAGGAAAAGGCATTTTAGGGCATATTATCATGACTGATACCAGGAGACTTGTCACACAGGAAAGAGAGCTTAAAGGAAGAGATAATGTATCCTACAAATTAGCCAAAATCTTAATGGAGTCTTGTACAGGACTTTTAATGGTGTAAAACTCCTACATTTCCTTCTTCGGGTACAGATTTTCTATTTAATATGCCTTCAGTGTAGTCATCTATTGATAAAACTGTATTTAATCCCCTGTTATAAATCCTGTTAGGAGAAAGATAGTTCTCTGTAGACTCTGAAGTCGAGCTGGCAATATCTGGGCTGATGCTTCAGAGAAAGTGAACCTCTAGGCTTGCAAATATTTTTTGCTCTTTGAGCAGTGACAGAAAGGAAAGGAGGTTAGCCCTCTGCCAACAGTTAACTCACAGAAGCAAATATAAGCTTTTCTCCCCCGCTTTACTTGTTCAATTTTCTGTACTTGGCATGGGAGTGCAAAGAGCCCCTGGTAGACTGTACATCAATATTGCTTTGCTACCAGCATTATTATTGTGAAAACCAAGTTAAACTAAGCAACAGTAGAACTCTTTACTCCCACTGTTTTTTCCTCATGTCGAGCTCTATAGCTGGTGGAACTCTGCATAGTTCTGGCTTCAGTTGTGCTCATGTATGACAACTCAAGAGCAGTTCTTTTTAGCAACTGGCTTCTCACATTCCCAACTCAGCTTTACTCCTCTCTTACAGCACTCTCTAGGGTGGTATGAACCCAGTTTGTAACTCAGTAAAAAGATATCCATCTCCAGAATAAAACCAGGAGTTTCTCAAGAGGCTGTGCTCCACTGTGCTCCGAACTTATTTGACATCAGGGTGACTTCAGTCATTAGGAGCAGCTGTGTGAGCATGGCTGAGCTCAGAGGTGTTTTGGTGATACTCTGGACACCTCACCAAGATGCTTTGTGCTCTACTGTGACCACCTGTGACCCATTTGCCCATCAGTCCTAGAATCATAGAATCATTATGGTTGGAAAAGACCTTGAAGATCGTGCAGTCCAACCACTAACCTCATACTGCCAAGCCCATCACTGAACTAAAACATGTCCCTCAGCACCTCATCTATGCATCACTTGAATACCTCCAGGGATGGTGACTCCAGCACCTCCCTGGGCAGCCCATTCCAGTGCTTAACAACCCTCTTGGTGAAAAGTTCTTCCTAATGTTCAGTCTAAACCTGTCCTGGTGCAACTTGAACCCGTTTCCTCACGTTCTATCATTCATTACTGGAGAGATCAACCACCATCTCACTACAACTGCCCTTAAGGTAGTTGTACAGAGTGATCACACCTCCTCTCAGCTTCCTCTTCTCCAGGCTAAACATCGCCATCTCCCTCAGGCACTCCTCATCAGGCTTGTTCTCTAGACCCTTCACCAGCTTTGTTGCCTGTCACTGGACACACTCCAGCATCTCCATGTCCTTCTTGTAGCTCAAGGCCCAGAACTGGATCCAGTATTTGAGGTGTGGCCTCACCAGTGCCTAGGACAAAACACCTGAGTTCTGCCTCTTGTATCTGCAAAGATTTAAAGTTAATAACCCTGGGAAGTATATGGGACGTCATTTTCCAGCAAGTCTTGTACAGTATCCAGCCATTATACTTACAGATGACCCCGTACTGAGCTCTTAAATTTCATTGTGCTCTGGGCAGAGGCAGAGATGGATTCCTGGTACCCAGAGAACACATATCCAGCACCATCCTGTTCACATAACCATGAGCTGGAGGGCAGTAACAAGCTCTTTCTTAGACATCATGCACAACAAAACAAGAAAGAAAGGAGAGAAAACCCATGACTCCTGGTTGGAGCCAGCCTAGGCAGCCAGGAACGCCTTGCCTCACAAGTGCTACCAGACAAAAAGGCCGCAAGAATCTGACCCTCAGCCTCGCAACCAGTTGGTCACTGTCCAGCGAGCCCTCTGGCTGTGGCCACACAGCAGAGCAGGCTAAGCATCACGTTGTGGGCTCTTCATTTCAGTGTTTTGTATTGTCTGGGGACATGTATAGACAGATTTTTTACTTCTGTTATTGCTCCTGGAGGATGCTGCCACATGGAACAGAAACCTCCCGTTCTGATTTGCTGGGCAAGCTCCAAACAGTAGCATCCATCAGTGAAAATGCTGCCTTTCTTTCCTCTGGTTCCCTGAAGAGAAGATTACACCCCCACCAGACAGTACTTTAGGTACAGTAATTGATTTTGTATGATTCTGCCTCCTGCCCCCAAAACTCCTACTCATCCACCATGATATGCCCAGCCCCAGAGTGAATTAGAGACAAAAAGTCAGACAAACGCCCCCCAGACAATGTCCTTAGAAGGAGCTGCCGAGCTCTTGTGCAGCTGTGGCACAAGAAGTGTGGTGTGTTTCCATCACACAGGGAATTCATTCCAAAAATTGGTCTGCTGTCAAATGTGTCTTGGTAAATGTGAGCAAATTGTTTTATTTTTCACCAACAGTCTCATTTGGCTGTTATCTTTTCAGTGAAATCCTAGCAAGGCTGGCTTTGTGTCACCATAAATCTTAGGAAGGTTTTCTCTGTAGGAGATCCTTTGTCGGTGTATTTCCAAACCACTATTAATGATATTGTGAAACCAGATGAGGGATCAACCAGGCCAGGCTTTGCAAAGCACAAGTTGCACAAACCAAAGCACTCAATCTCTTTGAATGCTTGAAGCAAACCTGCACCATTTGCACAGTGAAGACCAAGCGTGTTCACACAAGAGACTGGACATTAACTGGTAAAGGTCATTACTTTAAAGCCTGTCTTGCTCGTTCCATGGTTAGATACCTGTGCTCATACAGCTCCATGAAACAGCCAGAGTTACCTTTTTGATCAATGTACATCCCAGCTGATTCTTCCAGCTTTTCCAGGCAGATCTGTTCCTTGGCATTGCACCAGGCTCCTTCCTTACCTCCATTTTCTCCTGTTTATTCTGATTGTGCTGCTAATGAGACACTTGTTTCCTGACCTCTGGCCTCTTGACGGCCTCATGCAGCCCCTGTGTTGTTAAATGAAATAAGGCACAGCAGCAATCCAGCAATCAAACAGCTGAAATCAGCCTCTGCAAGCTAGGTGGGCTCCATTAATGCTTTGTTGTTGTGGGCAGCACAGGAGGGGAGGTAAAGGAGGGGAAGTGTCATGCCTGGTCTTTGCCAAGATCAGAGCAGCACACGGGTAGATGGTACCTGAGATGTGGTGTGAGAGAAGCCCGAGTCTTTGCAGCCATGGTAACAAAGGAGAAGCTGCTTACATTTCCTGATTTAGAGCATCTGTAACTGGTATCAAGGTTTTCAAAGATGGTAATGTTAACAGCTGCTTAACATCAGGCAAACCTGCAAGTTCAGAGGCAAGAAAGAACAAACTAAAATTAGGCTGTTCTGAGGAGTTGAGGGAGCTGCTTGTAAAGCCCAAAGATAGTTTGGGAGCAAGAGTCTCCCTATAGCAGCAAGAGATTAAATTAAACGGAAAGAGCAAGAGACCAAGAAAAGAGATAGTTGTGAGAGCTTGGAAGGGAAGGGCTGGGGAAGGGGCTGGGTGTGTTTGAGGGAACTCAACAGGGAGAGACTCACGATAAGGGAGCGGGAACAGTCTCAGTCAGTCCAAAAGGATGAAGGAAATGGGGATGTAACAGCTGTTCGTGGAGATGAGCAGACACTGGTACTAGAGGCCAGGAACCTCTCCAGCTTATATTCATTACCTTCCTCATCCTCCAGCTGTGCTTCACTGCTTGTATTTTAAGGACTGGTCATGGTTTCATTCCACTTTAAGGGTACCTTATCCTTTCCTACTGCTTAAGTCTTGCTATTAAAAATTCTTGGGTTGTTAAGAGTCCAAAAGAGATGGACAACCCATGGTGCAGATAGCTTCAGATCTGTAGACTGAACCTCTCAAAAGTGACGTGGCTTTTTCTGCCATGCAAGTGTATTGCTTGAAAATGATGGTCATTATTCAGGCAGGAGCGCTCTGCAGCCTGAAGAGGGTGGATAATGAGATCTGTAGAATCATTTGATGCTGGATGAGGAATACAGGTGGTGCTGGCTGACCTTCACTAGGGGCCCTACCAGGCAGCATGGGGAAGAATCCTATGGCCTGTCTTTGAGCAGCACAGGAGTAGAGGATGCAGTAGAGGAAATCTCTGTCCTCTTGTGTGGAAGCAATGACACAGTGAAGTGAAAGCTGCTACTTCATGGCAGGTACCCCAGTAAACAGATGGAAGACTTGGTTTGTTTCATAAATCACCTGCATAGATAGATAAAACTTCTGCCTTTTGTTAGAAACGCTCCAGTGTGAACTGTTCTTGACAAGACTGTTAGCTGAGTCCTTCAATCCCTGCTTTCTTGCCAAGGGAAGGACTTTTTTTGGGAACATTCTCTTCAGAATAATTTCTGCTTTTACTTGTTGTGTGGTGTCTGTTTCTATAGCAGTAGCTGCATGCTGGATGGCTGGAGCCCATCCTTAACATCCTTCTGATGCATCCACTGGAAAAGCTATCACAGAGCAGTGGATTAGAAACGTTGGGTAACTCAGTTCCTGCAGACCCATTTGGTAGGGCTAAGAGTGTCAACTTTTTGATTCTTTAATTGCTTCACAGTGCTAAGGTTAAGTCTCCCATTCTTGGGAGGTTTCCAAACCCACCTGGCTTGTTCTTGTGCCCTCTGATCGAGAGGAACCTGCTTTAGCAGGGGCTGGGCTGGATGAGCTCTGCAGGGCCCTTCCAACACCCACCATTCTGGGAATCTGTGATTAGCAACAGTAACTGTATCTAGCAGCAAGCACTTGAATAGTATTTTGTCTTCAAGGTGCTTTGCAAACATCTTCTGAATTAGGATGAATTTTTGTCGCTTTCAACACTTTTTCAATGAGACAAATGTTCAATCTGCCATGAGAGAGAGACAAAGCCAATTACTCCAGGTTCTCCACTGGAATAGGGCCGCGTTGCTGGTTTGCTTTTGGAGTATAAAGTGGCCCCGAAGGATGCATGACTGATACTACCTCTAGTGGTGGTTATCTTCAGGCTATGTGAAATCAGGTGCCTGTAGGGCTTCTGCCCTTCACGCAGCTGGTGTAGGGAGTGGGCTCCCACACCCCTCTACGCTTCAGCCCTGTGTAGTGTGAGGGGCAGGGACATTGAACTGGTGCATGTGTGAGCTTCTGGCTCTTGCAAAAGCTGGGGATGTGTGTGCATCTGTGAGCAGCAGCTCAGCCCCTGTGTCCTGAGAAGTCTGTATCAGACCTGTCCATTTCGATGAGTGGAGGTGTCCGGGAGGGGAGAAGTCATCGCAGAAGCTGAAGCCATGCAGCTGGAGGTCGTGCCACTTTTCCTATCAGTACTTAGTACTTCATAGGGGAACTGGTGATCAGACTGGCAGAGACTGGGGCCCCAAGTTGGGAACATGTCTGACTGATCACATCTAAGGAAGAGGAGGCTCTGTCCTGTCACTGGCATCATTGACAAAACTCACATTGACTCAGAGGAGAGCATGAGGAGACCCAACAGTGCTGACTTCTGATGTCATCTCTCTGGCTTAGTTTTCCAAAGCCCCCTTTGTGCTGCTCTCCCTTGCTTTGTATTCTGAATATTCAGACTATTTCTGTGCTCTCAGATTGCAGGTTTTGTGGCGCTATTGCATACAAGTTGACTAACAAGTCATGCTGACCCCTCACTGTAAGATTTAATAAAAGCCCCGAGAGGAGGAGGAGGGAAGCGAGGGTGTGGAGGAGGAGGGCTGCTATTGTTCTGCCTTCACTGCTTCCAAACCATCCCTTGTTTTTTTTTTTTTTTTCCTATGGACTGTCTGTGTGTTCAAAGGCTGTTGGAACAAACGGGGCACAGTCAGGAGGCTGGCGAGAGGGCAGCGAGGGGGTTAGCTGGGCCTTAGCTGGAAACATTTGTGCGAGTCAAGCGACAGACAGAGGAGGAAGGAAATTAAGTGGAGACATCTGTGTGGCTTAGCTTTCAGCAGCTCTGCCTGGGGTAGGGGTGGGAGAGTCATGCCTAAGATGACATAACGTATTTTGTCTTTCATGAGTTGAAAACAGAGCAAGCTGCGAGAGAGAAGCATGGTGTGTGTCACGCATGGTCCGGGCGTACCAAGTACATAATGGAGCGGTGGCGGTGCTTCCTGTGCTGCCTTTCACCCCCCAAAGTAGCTCTGCGAGACAGAGAACTGAGGAGAATGTGATATGGTCCAAAAACTGATCTTGGACTTTTTTCGCAGACGACTGAGCCAGAGGCCGACTGCTGAAGAGTTGGAGCAGAGGAACATACTGAAACGTAAGTGCTCCTACCGCTGCTGTTGAACCAGAAGCCAGCTAGTTTGGGTTAGTTTAGCTGTGTGGTGGGTGGGTTTGGAACAACTGTTGCATATGTGCATCAGAAATGCAAACAATCGTGCCAGTCTGTAGCAACACCTAGAGCTGCAGAAACAACTCTTTAAAAACACTGCATTCACAAAAATGAAAGATCTTTGAGGGAAAACCCCTAGACATTGGGTCTCTTTTGCAAGTCCTGTTCCAAACATGAGGGTCAGTCATTCTGAAAAGCCTTCATGTGGCTCTTAGGCAGAGGAGCATTCCATTGTAAGCCAGTAAAGGCATTAGCACATGGCTTGATTTGTTTTCCTGAAAATCTTCATGGCAATGAACTAGACCAGGTGGAGCCTTCATTCGACTGAAAAAGAAACCAGCGTGGCTTGGGATTATTCTCCTGAAATATTCCCTTGGAACTCTTCCTTTAAATCAGCCAAAAACTTGCTGGGAGTTCTCTGGGTAGCTCCTATTGTCACCCCGTGACTTAGGAACAAACATGTCATGCACCACCTGGCACTGTTGCGTGACCAGCAGCCACCACGCTGGCACTGGGGTGAGATGGGGGGGATCTCAGGCAGCTGCTTTGACAGCCAATGTTTGAACCAGCATCAATGGAGAGGCAGAATCTGCAGCACTGGTGCCTTGCAGAGATTCCTAAAGGTCGCAACGCCGAGCACAGCAGTCGCATGCTGATCTGCAGATGTCTTACATTTCAGGGGGGATTATCCCCTCAGTCACAGCACTTTCTTTTTTAATAGAATAAAGGCTCTTAAATGACATAGATGTGTTTGAAAATGTTACCCAGGGTCCAGAACTATGTTGTATTTCCTGAATGGAATTTTCCTAGCTCGATTTTCCTAAGCACAGAGCTGCCCCAAAACATGTGTGTCTTTGTAGAACAACAAGTTCATAATTACAGGGAAAAGTAATGTGGTGTTTGCAAGGCATCCCAGCTTTTGGTGAAGCACAGTGGGAATGGAACAAAACATCGAAGTAGTTAATTAACAAAACAAGAAAGCATCAATGTTCCACCCTTAAACAAGTAAACATAAATAGTGTCTGGTTTTATATCACTTTCCCTAGATGTCTGAGAAGGAGAATTATAATGTATGTAATGGAGCCTAGGAACAAAGAGACACAGGAAGCAATGATGAAAAGAGTGTAAACTCTCTGTATAAGCAGGTCAAGCAATTTGCAAAAGCCCATTTCAGAGCACACACATGGTGGCGGGGGGGAGGAAACCCAGCAAGCTCTGCAGTAGCTTAAATGAGATTTCTTCTGCAGGTAAGGCTGAGAGCTCCTTGATGCAAATGTCTTGTACCATGTTGTTCCTCTAACGTGTTTAACCACGTTATTGCCCATTGTGATGGGAAGAAATGAGGGAAAATATAGTTGAGCAGCCAATCTTTATGCATGAAGTGATCACTTCTGAGCTCTGTGCTGCTGCAATCATTATGAGGTCATCTTCATTGAATGACAAGGGCAAAGCATCCATTGCACAAGTTCTACTATTTGCTCGTCACAACAGTAAGGCTACAACAGCCACAGCAAAGAAGCTGGTGCCTGAAGGGTCCTTCACTGAAGTGTATCCAATTCACAGGCTCTTATTTAAGTTGAAGGCATGTAGTGAGAGAAGTCCAGACCTACAGGGGTAGTGTGAAGACTGAAGAACACTTTTTGCAGCTAGTACCTGCTGGCCAAGTTTATGAGGAAGGATGCCTCCAATCCCCCTCACGCACCACCCCAGTGCTGCTTCTCTGATGAGTGCAGGTAGCTCAGTTGTCAGCATGGCACATTCAGGGTTGCATAAATCCCTTACAAAGACAATAGTCAAGTAGGCTCTGAAGATTTCAGAGTGTACTGGGGGACATTTCACCCTGGCACAGAAATCAGACCTCCCTTCAACCCAGCCAACACATATGGAGAAACAGAACATCTCCTGAACATGTAAGATAAAGCAGCAGTTTTGTAGCTTCACAAGATTGACATGACTCAATTGACTTTAAAGAAATAGCTATAACCAAGTCATTTTCTGGTTTTGGAGGAGAATGTGTTCCTAATTCCCAGATTTTACCTGATGGAGGTCTTTAGGCTGCCTGGATATCTCTGAAGGTGGGTGGCTGGGCTCAGAAGTGAGGAGAAAAGACAGACATTGTATGCCAAGTACCAAAATGAATGGCCATAACTAAGGTTTATACATAGCTCCTCAGCTGTTTGCTGTTCTACCCTGACTCTGTGTGGGCTGTTTAGTGTTGTGTGTTTCTGGTTTAATCTTACAAGGAGTTATTAGTGGCTGTGTTTCTGAAAGTGGGCATTTGCAGGGGAAGCTCCTCCAAATTTCAGACAGAAAGGGAAGAAGAAAATTGCTCAGAGGAGCAATTGCTAGAAGAGAATCCAGTACAGTAGAGACAGGAACCACTGAAAGAGGAAAAGTATATTGATCAGTGCAGGCAGCAGCTGAGGGCCCTGGGGATGTTCAGTCTGGAGGGGACTGAGGGAGACATGATCACTCTCTGAACTCCCTGACAGGAGGCTGTGGTGAGGTGGGGATCAGTTTCTTCTCTAAAGTAACACACAATAGAATTGAGAGGAAATGGCCTCAAGTAGCTGCAGGGCGGATTAGACTGGAGGTTGGGAAAAACTTCACTGAAAGGTTTTTGAGCCCTGGCACAGGATGCTCAGGGAAGTGTTTGAGTCCCCATCCCTGGAGATATTGCAAAGCTGAGAAGCTGGGGGACATGGGTTAGCAATGGGCTTGGCAGGGTGAGAGGAGTGGTTGGACTCCATGATCTTAAAGGTCTTTTCCAACCAAAACTATTTTATCTATGATTCTATTCTCATTATCATTTTAAAAGCCATTTGTGCCTCCCTGATATCTTCTGGGTTGTTTTTATTTACTGCAGCATCAGTTTCCTTCCTTCTGAAAATGTAAGCAGCATTGTTGGTAAAATGGTATTTAAATAGCATATTGTAAAACATTCCAATACTGACTGGCTCTTTGTCCACTTTGGTGAAGGTTTCCCAGTTCTGCTGAAGCCGGTGAGCCGTTGTGATAGACCTGTCAGCTCTATTGTCCTTGAGTAGAAGAAGTCTGGCTTCTAGCCTAGCCCTCCTAGCCCTTAAGATGTATAAAGCAAGCACTGGAAACAGATCCTACCTGATTGAGGAGCTGAGTACACAGAAACTGGGGCTGTCACTGACTAAAGTACAGTCCAGTGCAGAAACAGGCATGACAGCCAGCTCCTAAGTTGAGAATTCATGTACTCAGGTGTTATTGTCCTCTTGAGAGATAACAGTTGAGGCTTAATATTGCTTTTGTGCTCCAGAGTGATGCTGTGGAGGCTCACGGATGGAAAGACACTCTCCTTACTCTGCTCAGGTCATGGGAAATTGCAGGTTTTGCCTGGCACCCTTATTCTGATTTTTTTTTTCAGTCTCTCCAAAGAGTAACTGAGAGAAATTATTCTGTAGATAGAGAAAAAAAAAGGCCCGTGTTTCTCTTCCAACCATTGACCTTGCAGCCTCTCAGAATCCAGCCCTATCGTAGCTGAACCCCCTGAGGCCACCGGGCCTGTGGGCTGGGAGATAAGGGTTTCTGAAGAGCTGGCTCCCTGCCTGGCCCTTCTGGAAAGCGACACACACGGAGAGGTGCCGAGGCAGGGAAAGGAAGGAGGCTGCAGGCGACTCACAGAGGGCATGAAGCAGCGCAGTAACTACGGATCGAGGACACCCGCTAGCCCCAGAGAGACATGCTGTGCATCAGAGAGGTCCTGAAACATTCAGACACTAATGGAGAGGCTTATTGTGTTGCCTGCCTTGCATGCCTGGTGAGTCCACAGCCTGAGATGCTTGTAAATCTTTTACAGCCCGGAATGAGCAAGAGGAGCAGGAGGAAAAGCGAGAGATCAAGAGAAGATTAACACGTAAGGTGAGCAGCAACTTTCTTCTTATTTGTAACACTATTGTCACTTTCTCCCTGCTTCACAGTTGTTTGCCTTTTTCCTTTTCCATTTTCAGAAGTAGAGCGTGAAAGCAGTTTTCAAAGCAATCTTTGTAAGAAATCACCAATGTTACAGGGTGTGAGTCCACAGAGAGTGAAGGGAACCACGTTGCAGGCTGTCGCTGGTAACATTTTGGAACAGGACAAGGGAAGATCTGGTCTTCCAGGAGCTTTGAACAATGAAGGATAGAGAGCCTGCCACTGGTCTAACTCTTGCTCCCTGTATGTAATGGCTTCTGCAGCCATTGCAAAGAGAGCAAAGTTATAACAATGCTGATTACATTTAAAAATTCCACTGGAAATAAAGCACAAAACTGGGGAAAAGCCTTTCTGGAAAGGGAGGTTGTCACCTGAGGCAGTTAAACTAGAGACAGGCACTTGCAAAATGGTGTGGAGTGCAGACATGGATCTTTGTATTGGCAGAGAAGGATGAAGAAAACAGCGTTGTTTGATTTTGGTTTTCCTCCCATTTGAAAGTCATTTGCTCTTAAAACTGAAGAACAGTCATTTCAGACATTCAGTTGTGCAGCTGGTGTAAATGTCTACAGCTGCCCCAACATGCAGAGCCAACAATCTATCCTGTTTCTGCAGATAAACTTCATCTCACCACTGACGTATTTCCTAAGTCCAGAGGTGGAGAAAGCCCCTAAAAGCCCATGTGCTGGTGAAGCAGCACCAGTCCCTCCCTGTATGTTTTTAGGAAACTTAGTGTTTTTGACCTGGATGATCACAAGTTTTCATGGTATAAATAATGACAAGAAAAGGGCTCTAAATGTAGAAGCAAAGTGATCTAATATATATGGAAGGACTGGAAGATCTGGATTGCTTTCTTTTGTAGTTAAAAATCCCCTTGTTCTCAGCTCACGTAAATCAGTAAAGGTTCTCAGTCACTAACAGGGCAATACTGCTGTTGTCTGAGGGAGCAAAGATTGAGGCCCAGAGAGCTGTAATGTGAGCTTTTAAACACTTAAATTCCCAGCAACAATGGCAGGGCTGGTCTGGCATCTCCTCGTGGCACTGCCTATAAGAAAAGATCCTACCTGCATTGCAGATGTTTCACGGGACTTGGGCTCTGCACGAAGGCCACAAGTACCGTTTTACCAGACTTTCTATTTCCCCGAAGGACAAATACATTCAGGAATCCAGTCAAAAGCTTGATGCTATTTGATGAACAGCTGTAACAAATAAAAAGCAAAGTTGTTCATGCCTAGTGTGCTGCCTAAGAAGTGAGGGTTTGTAACTCAGCTGGCGTTATGGCCGCACAGTTCCCACTTTCTGCTATTTTGTAGGAAAAGGCACAAAGCCCATGCCAATGTCTGTTGCAGGCAGAGGCAGATGTTCCTTCCCTGCATTTGTGAGTCTGGTGGCAACATGAGTTAGCATTGTTTGATTTTGGTCATCTTTCTAAGCTGTTGTGAACTGCTCTAGCGACACATGGAATTGTAACGAAAGAACCCACGGGCTTAATGACAAATTTGCTCTCACCTACCAAACATACCGTCACAACAGCTCAGAAACCACCAGAGGAAATAAGTGAATAAAGTGTGCAAATGGATAAATAACAACCAGAAATGCCAACCACCTAGTGAATGCTGCAGAAATTGTTATTCCCCACCTCTGCCTTTATGATCGTGTCCCAGCTGCGTCGTTGTGTCTAGAGCAGAGCAGCAGGTTCCTTCTGTCGATTTGTACTGAAGTCTTACTACCAAAGGATTTTAAACCTCAGATCAAGCAGAAGTTTAATTGAGCACGGCAAGTGTTTTGCCCAGCAGACCTTTCTGTTTGCGCTGAGTTTTAACAGACACACCTGCCCAGAGGGTAAATTCAACAGAAGGGAGGTAATGCCCCGTTGCCTGCTTGTAACTGTGTGTAGGTGGCAAGAAGGCAAGAGGGTTCTGCAGAAGCCACTGACA
Source organism: Urocolius indicus (assembly GCA_013401255.1). Taxonomy (NCBI): domain Eukaryota; kingdom Metazoa; phylum Chordata; class Aves; order Coliiformes; family Coliidae; genus Urocolius; species Urocolius indicus. Next base: position 155,357 of record WBNH01011718.1, on the reverse strand, counting down.
AAAGTTTTGACCTTGCACGATAGAAACTGCTACTGTCCCAGATTTTTCTGGTGGTGTCATTCCAATTCCAAGGGAACAACACACTTCATCCATGAAAAAGCTGTTCTTAAAATTCCTTCAGCGCTGACGTTTTGCTACAGACTTATGATGATAAGTTGTAACATGACATGCTGTAATAAGTAAGATTACCTTGCCTAGGTCTGGATGCCTTATTAAAGTCAGCAATAAATATCCAGTTGAATTCATCATCTAGACAGGCAATTTCTAAAAAGAAATCTTTGTGAAATCAGGTGACCTACAGCGAGCTGCACCTTTAAGCACTTTTCATCCTCTCAGACTCATCTAACTCCAAATTAGCTGGGGATAGGGAATAGAACCATAGAATCCCAGAATGGTAGGGTTGGAAAGGACCTTTAGAGATTATCTAGTCCAACCCTTCTGCAGAAGCAGGTTCCATTCAAAGAACAAAATGGAGGCAAATGCTGTTTGGTTCAGCTTCTCTGTAGCTTGTGTCCCTGCTGCCCGAGGAAGAAGAGGTGACATGTTTGCCTGTCAGCCGAGATGTCTGTGGATAGCTTCTGCACATCCTTGTGCCTTTCTCCCTGCCCCTTGGGACCCACCGAGCAGCTTTGGGTGCGTGGACTTGTGTTGTCTGAGTGGAAGGACGTGAGGATGAGGAAGGGTTTTTGGCCCACAAGCCCATCCCAGGAATATTAACATGTAGAGGCCCTCTGAGAGAGCTGTTGCAGGCAAGTCCCCTCCATAGAGAGATCTCAGCCCCCAGGAGTTACTACTAAGGATTTATCCTCTCTGAACAGCAGTAAATTTGGCCAAGCACCAAGGCAATTAACACCAGGCTGAACTCCCCCTGAGGACTTCCATTACAGAGAGAGAGTTGTAGCCTGGATTAACAGAACACGTTACAAATCACTTGCAAAGAGGGATAAAATTCTTCTTTTCCTACCTTTCTTCAAATAACATCACTCTCCCCTTTCCCCAGGGCTGTTTACTGCTTCCTGTCCCCCACTGCTAATTTTTCCTGCAGATCTTGCTCTGAAAGTAAAAAAATCTGGTAGCTTTAATATAACCAAAATGATGAGGTGTGGCTGTTTCTTAAAATCCATGCCATGATCTGAAATCTTTGCTCCCATGAAATTTCTGCCTTGGAGGAAATTAAACTCTGTGTTCATTGGTGGTGGCTGGACTAGATGACCTCTAAAGGTCCCTTCCAACCCCTACCATTTTATGAGTCTATGATTGGTGCCTTCCTGAGAGATGTGTTGCTGTCCAATCTCTTCTTTAATTGACTTTCACTAGCTGCATCAGCAGAGGTTGTTCAAAATAATGAACTCTTGAGAGAGGAGGGACTAGTCAGAGGGGAGGTGAGAGGGAAGGAGGCAGTGGGGAGGGGAAAGGTCAGAGAAGAAAAAAGGGTTAGCAGCTAATTTGGATAAACTGCATTTATAGTCAGAGAGAAAGGTCTTTGGGGCATTTTCATCACATCCTGCTGCTGTGTCTTACCACAAAAGGTGAGGAGCAAAGGAAAGGGTTGTATGCATTGTTAGTTAGGATCCCTAAGGTTTCACCTTGGTTTCTTCCCTAAATAACAACCATAACTTTTTAGCAAGGTAACAAAGCAGACAAGGATGGAGTGACAATGAGCATTGTTGTGACTGAAGGGGAACAAACAGCCTTTTGCATTTCACTGAAGACCAGACTGGCAAGAGCAGGTTCCCCTCCACTTTACCTGGTGGCAGTGCTGGGGTTTGCTTCATTTCTCACACCAAAAGCAGACTGGGGCAGATGTTAAACCTTCCTTTGCAAATTGGCTCAATATCAAAGCTTGAAATGCGCCCATTTTTATCTCCAGTGATCTGGAATGTAAAGAAGAAAACTTGAACTCTCCATAATAAGACACGGGAGGTCCTGTCCTCATTTACACTGCTTTTACATGAATACAAGTGCAGGGATTTTTGTCCTGGTTCGCACTTAAATAATGAGGCCACTTGCCATGAAGTTACCTGCCCTGTCAGCTTCCCAAACAGGTAAATAGAAATGTGCCCATATGACACACCCAGAAAAAGCCCAGACACACACACGTGCCTTTGACCTTAGCAGAAAGAAATTACAGAGGGTCCAGCTCAGGGAGCAAGATCCCTTTCTCCCTGCTTGGAGCAACCCTGCCTTGTGCAGGGAATTGCACTGTGTCCTTGCCTGTGTCCTTTTACTGTAAGTTTTGAACATGCTCCATTCTTCCTGCCTGTTAGAGAAAGCAGAGCTCACTCTCAGCTGTAGCCTGAGAATGACTGCGTAGCATTAAGCAGGTTTGACCCAAGAGACCACAGCTCACAGGTCATAAATTCCAAAGTGAGATCTCAGGTGAGCTGTGCCATGAACGTGATGTTGAATTGGCACCTGCAATGGAGCTGCCTCTAGTCAGTTCTGAAAAGCTATTGAAAGAGTTAAGTAGCCCAAATGTACTGAGAAACCTCCTGACAGAAATCTCTGCCATGGCATGAGGAGGAGCAGGCAGGGCAGTTTGCTAACCCTTCAAATAAGGGAGCTTTAATTAATTGCTTTTAGAAAAGCACTTGGGGTGGATGTCTCTCTCTTTACATTTAGTAAGCTCAGATTGGCACTTTGCTTTAATGTACTGAATCTATTTTGTGGGGGTGTGTACTTATTTATGTAAATATATGTAGATTTATGGCCATACATGAACTATGGTGGTATAAGCTGTGCCTTTCAGGACTCTCTCCCCCAGCCAGAGTGAGAGTGCGTCTTGTTCCTGCCCACAGCTCTGCCCCAGGCCTCCTGGGTCACCTCAAGCTGGTTGCTGTGCGCTTCACTCGCTCTGGCTGCTCTCTGGGGATGGTCACAGTGCCCACCATGCTGATGGGGTGTCTGAGTACCTAAAATTGCAAAGGCAGGGCATCTAAAAATAATGTACAGTAATGGCTGTGTGACTTCAGAGGAGGGGTAGGAGCAGTTTTGAACGTTCAGGTGTCACCTAATAATGAAAAATGCAGGTTAACACCAAAGTTTCATAATGTGCTTAATGCCCTTGACATTTCTTTCCCCTGTAATTGAGTGCACTGTTCTTCACACCCACCCAAGGGTCACAGTGAGCTTAAATGGTGCAAAATGTGCAGACAAAGCACCTGATTTGGTTTTCCTGCGTTTGTGACTGTGAGAACTTACCTCAGATGTGTCTCGTTACTATGTTTCTTTGATTTTTAACCCCTACCCAGTGCACCAGTGAAGCCAGAATCACTATTTAGGACGCAGTACAGCATTAGGGTGAACACCAGCAATGAATTCACTTTGCTGGCTGACACACCAGCACCTCCATGGCACTGGATGCTCATGTCTTCTTGATACCATCCAAACAGCCACCTTCTGCTTTGTATAAACTTGCTTCAACTAGCACAAAGGTAAAAGCTCGTGTAAAGAGCCAAGAGCTGGCAGAGCCTGTGAAACAGAGCCAGTCCTGCTTTGGAAAGTCCTTTTTCTCCCTGGAAAGCTTGTAGGGGTTCCTGCTTCCCTCGTAGCCATTTGGAAATAGAGTTTACTTCACAGGATTTTATGTTTTGCTGGTGGTGTCCTACTCCAAGCAATAAGGCCTGCTGTTTTATTTTTAATTCCATTCAGGCAGTACAGGGAGGGTGTGGAGGCTCCTTCCTTGGAGGTCTTCAAGACCCACCTGGATGCATTCCTGTGTGACCTGATCTAGGTGGACCTGCCTTAGCAGAGGGGTTGGACCAGATGGCCTTTAGAGATCCCTTCCAACCCCCACCATTCTGTGATTTCTGTGTTTCTAATCTGAAACAACATCTAGGTTATGCCCTAAAATTATAAAACCTGACAAATGTAGACATAACATTGATGATTCAGCCTTAATTCATTGTTTTGTAAAGAGAAGCAGTTGATGCAAGTGAATCACAGAATCCCAGAATCGTGGGGGCTGGAAGGACCCTGCAGAGCTCATCCAGCCCCAGCCCCTGCTAAAGCAGGTTCCCCTCCATCAGGGGGTACAGGAATATGTCCAGGTGGGTTTGGAAACCTGCCGAGAAGGAGGCTCCACATCCTCCCTGGGCAGCCCGGGCCAGGGCTCCCTCACCTCAGCACCAAAGAAGATGGAGTCTCACTCTTATCTTTGAAAGTTTTGGGTGTGCTCATAATATTCCTTCAGCATTAACATTCTCTATTCCCACAGCCAGGGCTAATTTTAAATAACCAGCAGCAAAACTCTGCCCTGCCCCCTGAATAATAATGTGTCAGTGCTAACAGACCTGCAGCTCCTGCTGCTGGGGCTGATACAAAACCCACCTCTTGGAAATCACATTCCAGATGAGTTGTAGGACAGAGAAAAGCCTCATTCACAACATACCTGTGATGATACTCCAAGCGTGGTCCAAAACTTCAGTGTTCTTGCTTTTGTTAAAAGTCTGTCGATGAGTTGCAGCCTGTGTTTGTCTTGCAGGTGGTTTAGGGATAGGAATTGGGGCTGCAGGCTGGAGAGGGGATTCTGTGAGAGTGAAAAATTGTTAAATCCATCTGTGCTTTGATGTACTTTATTAGGCCCTTTGGCTCTACTGACATGGTGCTGTAGCTCAGAGATGTGTCTGTCATGGTAAAGGATAGGTGTCAGGAGGATGGAGCCAGGCTGCTCTCGGTGATGTCCAGTGATAGGACAAGGGACAACGGGTACAAGCCGGAACAGAAGAGGTTCCAAAGAAGCACAAGAAAGAATTTCTTCACTGTGAGGGAGCACTGGCAGGGGCTGCCCAGATGGGTTGTGGAATCTCCTTCTCTAGGGACATTCAAACCCACCTGGACGAGTTCCTGAGTGACCTGCTCTAGGTGGCCCTGCTCTGGCTGGAATGTTGGACTTGGATGAGCTTTCAAGGTCCCTTCCAGCCCTTGAGATTCTGTGATTCTTAAAAATGCCAAAAACAGTTTTGCTGCTGTTTGGATTTTGCTTTTTTTTTTTTTTTTTTTAAAAAAAAAGGTCTCCAAAACATTTAGTCTGAGCTCAGAAAGGCACCATTTGTGCTGACCTCACTGCATGCTTGCTCTTTGGCTGGCCTGAAGGAAACAGGGCTTTTCTTGGGAAGTTCTGGGAAGAAATAGGAGGAGTGTTGCATGTCAGCCACCTGCTGAGAAGCTTGCCTCAGGAAGCACCATGCCTCCTCTAGAAGGTGGGTGTGAGAAAACTCAGTGCTTTTAAGAGCTTTGCTATATTCAGATGTTTCAAAGTTGTTCTTTTTCAAACCAGGGAGGTGGGGTTTTTTCCCCTTCTATTAAATGTAATTCACACTAAAATGGCTTTGGAGACAACACATAAGCTGCTGAGTTATGAACTGACTGGTGCCTGCTGTCCTAGGCCAAGGGTGTTACTTGGCAGTGTAGAGTTGTGCTCCTGGTTACACTTTCTTTCTGCCTTGGGTGCATGCAGAGAACTGGGCTGGAGCCAGGAGGGGCTGATCCTGATTCCTGCCCTCAAGCATCTTACAGGCAGGGCATCAGTGTAGCTCTGCAGCTGCTCTGCCTCTGGTGTTGGAACTCTGTGTGTGCACACTCAGGGCTGTCAGTGTGAGGAGAGCGCCCCACTGTCACCTCTCAATTCAAGAAGAGAGGGGTAACCATCCATGCCAAGAAGCAGCATACAGAGATTTGAAGCCACAGGCAAGCTAGGGTGGTGGAGAAAGGGGGATTTCAAGCATGTGCTTCTCTTTCTTTGTGATGTTAGGAGTTTTCACCCTCCACTGAGTATCCAGGCTGTTTTGCATCTTAATTCTCTCTGGAAGATGACATGCAGGAAACTGGGCTGGAATTGCATGTCAGGATTCAGGAGCCAGGATAACTTTGTAGAAGAGACTCTCAAGCATTTTGTGAGATATTTAGACCTTTCAGTATTCCCAAGAGTGAAGTATTCCTAGAAGCAGGTGTGCTGTCTGTGGCAGTAGCATGACACACCAGGTAGCACGTTATTTTTTTCTTGTTGTACCATGATGACAAAACTGTCACTCTAACAGTGAAATTTGTGCAGTTAGTGTATCACCACAGGCACACTTGCATGTGGCACCTTCTTCAGAAACACTTGTGTCCTTGCTGCTGACATTAACCAACGTGCTGGGCCTCCAGGGAGCAGTGATCCCTGAAAGCCAATTCCTGGCTGCACCATACGTGGCCCACCAGCACACCACTGTTTCTAATCTGAGAGTTTTGACTGTGGCTGCCTGTCCTGCCATGGAATTGGAAAGAAATGCTTTGGAACGATGAAGGGATTCTTGTGACATGATACAATCCAGCTTTACAGTTCTGGATGGGGGTCTCATAGTATGCAATGTAAACTTCAAAAAGTCAAATGTGCTGTGATACAAGTTAGAGCTGCAGCATGCAGTAAGAAGTGCATTGTCATCATCCTGTCTGCCTGTTCTGGAGGTAAGGGCAAGTCTGCAGAAGGTCACACCGCCAAGGAAAGCCCTTTGTTACCTTTTGCACATCTCAGTTCAGGGCAGCATCCACTCAGTGGACTTGCCTGAGTCTCCTCAGGCTGGGGAGCATACAGCAACTTTTCATCTTGTGTTGTGGTTCTGGTCTCTTCTTGAGACACGGGAGACTTTCTTCTATTGCATCTCATTTCTGCCAGGGGTGATCAGCCTCAGCCGGGGACTGGGGTCTGCAACCACAGCTGCTTCCCAAACAGCAGCAGGCTGCTCCGGCAGCAAGATGGGGTGATAGTCAAGGTGCTGTAACAAGAAGTGATCTCCCGAGTAGAAAATCAGGGAACAGTTGATAAAAACAACAGTACTGGGAATGTCTGAACTCTCTTATTCTCTAATGATGGCCATAGTAAAATAAATCCCCAAGTGGCACTCTGCAGGGAAAACGTGAAGTCCTGATGTCTTTTTCCATTCCCTTCTCAATCCTGTAGCTGAGTCAAAGGCCCACGGTAGAAGAGCTGCGGGAGAGGAAGATCCTGATCCGCTTCAGTGACTACGTGGAAGTGGCGGACGCACAGGACTACGACAGGAGGGCAGACAAACCCTGGACACGGCTCACAGCCGCCGACAAAGTAAGTGCAGCAGCTTCAGGAGAGCCATGACCTCAGTAGCCAAACCACGTCCCGACAAACCACGTCCTGCAGCCCCCACGGCCCTGGAGAAATCAGCCTCCACCTGATGTCCCTTCCCAACACCCTTCTGTTTTTTCCCTGTTCACAGAGTTTGCTATTTAAGTCATAAATCTTTGTTAAGGCTTCTATGTGTGTAGAAACCAGGGGCAGCTTAGCAGCATTGCACTATTTAAACAGAGAGAACATCAATCTCTTTGAGGAAGGGTCTCGATGGCAGCCCTGTTATTTGTTTGTTGGCTTTGGTCTTGCCATGTGACGCTGCCAGCTGAGAGCTGAGAAGATTTGGTGTCTGGAGAGATCCTTCCTCATCTTGTGGCCGTGAAAAAAACAGGTTTTAAATACTGCTATTAAATGTGGTCTGGTAAAGAATTCAGCAGGAAGGGAAAGCACTGTGAGGTCATTTTTTCTGGTTTATAATGCATGTCAGTACACAGAGCAAAGGGCTTAAGTTCTCCAAATAAATCTTTTCTAAGGAAAGCAGGAGAAGAAGAAATGTTTGTCCTTGCAATATTAATGCCCCTTATGACATAAGGAAGCAGAGAGACATTTTGGGGGGAAGTTTGAGTCATAAGGGTGGTAAGTCTGATTTCTGCCATCCAGATGACCTGCTTTTCCCCACCACTGTTTCCACTGTTGGAATAAACAGCCAGGCAAATTTGACACAACTCCAAAACGCTTGACAAAGCTGCAGCATCCAAGAAAAGATTACTTTGAGAGCTTTGATTCAATAACCATCTTTGTGGGTCAGCACCAGCCAGATTTATTGCAAAAACAGGTTTGAGTGATGAACTTCTCTGCTTGTCAGGAAATCTTGCTCTGTGTGTTGGATGTAGAGAACTGCCTTCAGTCTGACTTCATCTTTACCAGGCCTGACTGTTAGAGGAATAAAAAAGGGCACTTCAAAACCTCTCCACCAGCTGAGGGATGCAGAGGGGAATAGATTTCAGACCTCGTGGCAGTCAGCAGCATGTGTGGCCTCCTTCACAGTCACTTAAGCAGCAAATTGGTCTGCTGAAGGTAGGCCCTTGAGTTTCCGCCTCACTCTGTCCTGATAGATGGAGGCAGAGCCTGACAAGTTGTTCTAAGGTAAATAAAACCCCAAAGCTGTGGAGAAAGAGCACAAGGGGCCTTTTCTCTAGATCACACTCGCAAAATCTATCACTTAGGGCTCGTCAAGGCAAAAGTAGTTGGTGACTGGATCAGTGACTGTGGCAAAAACCCCATTTTGAGCTCATGATATTTGTACCAGTTTAGATCTCCTTAATTGACAAAAATTCCTGAGACACACAAGTATTGGAGCAGACACTTGTGAGCACCCATACGGACGTTCCAGCGTCCCACGGACAGGCAGTGGCACACACCTTGAGCAGGGGCAGCATTTGGCTCTCAGTGAAACCCACTGGTGATACACAAATATCTCAGAGCTGGCAGAAGTCTTAACTTTGGGCTTGGGACTTGAGCCAGTCTCTACCATGAAACTGAGCCCCTCCAAGTCACTCCCTCTATTTTATTTATTCTTCAATATTTCTTGTCCCGCCAGTCACCCCTGGTTTTCTTTTCCTTCATGGACAAGCCACAGAGGCTGCAGGTCTCCTGCAGATGCTGAATACAACTGCCTCCCAAGTAAACCCAGCCCCTGCAGGTAACTTCAGCCAAGGAAACTCAGGCAGGGGACATCTCAAACAGGAGTTGGCAAGATCTGGGCTGAGTTTACTCACAGTCCATCTCTGAAATGGAGCACAGTGGTCAAGAAATTGTGGTGCAGGGTTTTCTTTCTCAGGCTTTTGCCAATTTGGATTTTGTACATGAAAGTGTTCACATAATTAGCCAGAACTGGGTTCTGCATCTGTGCTGTCTGCAATACGTGCCCAAATTGAGCCATTCCACCGAAGCATTTATCTCTTCCCTTTATGTGAGTTAGAATGTGTTTATCTCTGTTCCTTTTCACATCCTAAAGTCTTTTTTATGTTTTCCTTTCTCTCTCTGATAATTTTATCTCTCTGCCTCACTCTTAATACATGGTTTTGAGAACAAAGCGAACTTACTTTGATCTCTCTCATTTATAGATTTGTGATTTTATTTGTCCTTCGCAGGCAGCCATTCGGAAAGAGCTTAATGAATTCAAAAGCACCGAAATGGAAGTTCATGAATTAAGTAGGCATCTAACAAGGTAAGCCAACATTCATGTGGTTTTTAAGACTGTCAATGAATACTGTTGTTTCTGCAACACCCACTGAACACACCATGGGGTCCAGACAATGTGTAGAATTACAGGCTGTTAGAGGAACTCATGCTGCCATCATTCTGTGGTGCTATGCAGGCTTGTGCCATCTGTTCAAGAAAGTGTAACCTCCTTTTATTGTAATGTTATTTTCTTATATCATCATGTTCTAGCTGCGTGTCTGGTCTTCTGCTAGAAAAAGCAAATAGTCTTGGTGTCTGAAGGGGGACAGGGAGTTCTTGTATGAAGGAGCGTGCACCCAAACCCTGCCGAGCATACAGGCCCTGCACAGCCCTCAGCGACTCGTTCTCCACATCCTGCCATGGGTGATGCAGTGGGGAAACACCACTCATTTTTTACAATTTTAGGGTTTTTTTAATTAAAAAGGTAGAGAGTAAAGGAATTATCCATGGCTCCGACCTAACAACCCCTCCTTTCTGACAGGCTAGGGCCAAGGCATACTGGGAGGTCAGGGCCTGTCCCCTCACGTGACCCTGCTGTGAACAGGAGCTGCCCTCTCATTAATACCTCATCAGCTGGGCACTCATAAAAAATGCAGTCAGTGCTTGTAACAAAAATACAGAAGAGCTTACAGCTAAATTAATTTTGTATTGGGGGATTTTTATGCATATAAATTAATGACTATATGAAAATCACCCCATGTATTATGCAGTTATTCCCTTGCAGAAATGACCTCTCTGCTCCTTCCTAGCCTGTGCTAGGGTGGGGTTGGTAGTACCCAAGTGCTGCTGGAGACAAGTGGCTGCTTTTGAGCCACAAGGGCTGGGAAAAGGCTGAGGGTGTGCAGTTGGCCCAGATCCATGGACCCCAGTGGCAGAGCCTCTGAGGGAGATTTGCCTCACTCCTCCAGGAGAGCGCTGGGAGATTTAGAAAGGATGAGGCTGTTTTGAAGGGAGTGTTGCTACAAGCTCCACTGATTTCCATGAAGCCTTTGTCATCCCACAAGCATAGAGACTGATCCAGGAGTCTCTTGAGCTGCTTGGCTTTCATGAGTTTCTGGGCACCATTTATCTTCTCTCTCAGTGCTGGGGTGAGCAGTGACCCTCTGAGGTGACACTTCATATCTGAAAGGCACGGCATGGCTTTGCCTCGCCAAGCCTGAGCCCCTGTGCTCTGAGCTCCATAGCTAATAGAATGAGAAATTGGAAAGAGGTTTTTGTCTGAAGTTCAGCAGGACTCACTGGTTAGCCAAGTGTCCTCAGGAAATAGGCACTTGAAGGAAGCACTCTGAAATGGAATAGAGTAATTCCCTTAAACAAACTTAGATAAATCACCATTAGAAAATCATTAGCAAGGTAATGAGCTATTCATGTCATTAAGCAGTGGCATGAGCTGAGCAAAGAATGTGAGTGTGTCTTTACTAGTGGGACATGTTAATTAATTCATAATAGAGTGAAAGTCAAATCTTAAAAAGAAAAATCCACTTTGCAGAGCTGCCAAAGCCAGGGGCTTGCAGGAAGGGAGGCCACTGGCACACCTCTTGTCTCTTCAGCCTCTAACATTAAGGAGTAATTACACTGGAACTGCATGTAAATGGAAACCAGAGGCTTTTTGTGGTGTGGTGCAGGCTGAAAGTGGACTAGGTGGTCAGAAACGACTCGAGGCTCTGATGGGATGGCCCCAAAGCATCTCAGTCTTTGGTAGATTTTGGGGCAAGCTGGTTGTGCCTGTGAACTGTGAGTGTGGCAAGGTCTGAGGCAATAGGCACGTCTGCTCGGGGTCCAAGCTGGCTGCAGGGCTGATGGCAGAGCTGTGGGAATTGAGCTGCTTAAGTGTGTCACTGTAGCCATTAGTTCTCCACATTTGCTTATGTACAATATGCATGTGAGTATATTATCTGATTCTTTCCTTTTTCCTCTTTTCCACCCCCTTGGGTTTTAGGTTTCATAGACCGTAGCAGTTCAGTTCTACCGGACTACTATGCTGTCTTCAAAACACAACTACAAGGAACCACAAGTGCTGGTATTACTCACTTCCCTGTTACGTACAATGTAAATCTCTGAACCGCCTTTTTAAATAGAAAGAAAGAGTAGAAAAATTAATATTTAAAAAGAAAAGGAGAATTGTATTTACATGTGCTGGGTCCTGCAGCAGCACCAGGCCTGCCGGCTCAAGCTGCACCAACAGAAAACACCCCTGGTGGGAAGCAGGCTGAGACTTGGCATCCATGTATGAGACTTCCCTGGCATGTGGCTTTGCCATACGTGTTCAATCCGAGCTGGTGGCACAGCCATTTTGTCTTCAGGCACCTCTCATCCCAACAAGCCTCTGTCATCAATTGTGGAGAGCCTCAAGACGGTGTTCGCAAAGTCACGGGCCTGAGTGAAAGCTCCAGAAAACAACCAGATGAGCAGCTATGGCACTGAAGCACTCAGAGCAAACCCTCCTTTCAGCCTGCGAGCACCTTCTGAGGATGAGCAAGGAGCAAAACTACTGCACGGGCCAGCCCATGTGTGAGTATCATCTGCCTAGAACGGTGTTCCTGGCCCTGGAGGAGTGTATGGCCACTCGGTCAGCATTGTTCATAGAATCACAGAATCGTTTCAGCTGGAAGAGACCTTTAAGATCAGGGAATGCAGCCTTTGTCCCAGCCCTATCAACCACGCCACCATTGCCCTAAGCGCAACATCCACCTGTCTTTTCAGCTCCCAAACAAAGGCAGCACCTATAAGGAACAGGTCTCTCTCCTGAAGGCTGGTTCAGTCCTAGCAACTATTTCTCATCTCTTACAAGTATCATTTTCTAAACCCAGCTGTGATTCCATCAGCCACAAGTGACATCACCCTTGAGAAGAACCAACCCCCGTCTTGTCACCATCACTGTGTGGCCTCAGCTCAGCTGCAGCTTGTTTTTACCCCTGGAGGGGGACACACACCCTGAGGTGCAGCAGCACTTTGAGGAGGGAGATCTGTCCTTGCTGGAGCGAGTGTTTCAAGAACTGGTCCCAAATTCATGCTGAGAAAAGCAGGAAGAGGTGGTGGTACTGCGGGCTGTCGCGTTGGTATGGATGGCAGGGCTTGGCACTGGTATCCACAGCTGAGGTGTAAGGGCAGTGAGTCAGAGCATTCTGGTTTGGGTGTAATTGCTTTTTGTTGTCACTCTACTGACCCAGTAGAGCTCAGAGAGCTGGTCACTCTGGGCCTGGTTTACCTGCCAACTTCAGCATGTACTTAACATGACATCAGCATGTGAACAGCCTCGCACTCAACGATGAGCCTGGAAAAAAGCTATTTTACTTTTACAGTCGGAACAGAGAGGCCAAAGTTTTTTACTGCAGTATTGTAATTTATGTGAGGTTTTTTTTTTCCTTTTTTTGCTGTCTTCCATGTATCTCTCCCCTCGTCTCTGCTCCCTCTCTACCTCTCCCAGTGCCACACCAACGTTGCCCGTCATGGATCACAAGCTGAGAAGCCTCTCTTACCTGTGAGCATTTAATGGCCAATGCTGCACAGTGCCAACACTCCTGCCTCGTCTCAGGCCTCCATCTCCTTCATCAGGTGGCAGGAACAGAGCAAATGCACCAATGCTTTCTTCTTCTTGTCCCTGTTTTGTTTTATTTTTTTTGTTAAATTATGTGAACTCCTGCCTGAGCAGCCAGAAGGACGCGGTGGAAGAACTGCCATATTTCTCTCAAATGCTTATTACTGAGAAGAGGGAGGAGAAAGAAGCCATAGAAAGTGTTTGGCACTGTAGTAAAGGTGGGAGAATCGGCACTTCACTTGGTTTAGTTTCTGCAGGTCTCAGTATTTTGCAAATGTGCCCTTTGGTGAGGCATTCTCCAGCGGCCCTTCAGTGCCTGAATGCTGCAGCCTGTCCCGAGTTTGCAGTGTCACTGCTGACAGCCCTGGGAAGCTGGGAGCAGACCAGGCAATGGTGAGTCTTACTGAAATCTCTTTTCTTGAGCACTTTTCTCCTCACCCATGAAAGCCAGCTCTATCGTGGCAAAGGAGTTGTGCTTCTGTTGGCGTGGGGAAAAAAGCCAAATCAAGAAATTTGTCATGGTTTTTACCTCCTTCAACCTGGATTATGTGTAGGACAAGAAGATGGTAGCAACAATGCCATCATCACAGTTCACACCAGTCATCTCCATTTGCACTGGGAGGAGGTGAAGAGTAGATGTAAATTACATCACGTTTAGAGAATGGAAAAGATCAACACAAGAACAAAAGTGGCAATTCCAGTAAGCCCCAGAGTTGATAATGGAGATAACATTCTAGAGTCAAGGAAGAAAAGCACATGGGTGATCATCTCCTGAATCCCGATTCTACTCAAAACGTGCAAGTGCTGTGACAGCTGTTGAGCAGCCTGTGAAAAGCTGAAGGGGAAGCTGTCAGGGCTGAGGAGTGGAAAAGCAGTTCCAGAACATCCATAGACAAAATTCTTGATTGTTTGCAAGAAAAAAAAGTGATGGTGAGGACACCTGAGGGTGGCACCATCCCCATACACCGCTCCTGGTGCTGTGTTCACGGTAACGGGGCCTTTCCCCACCCTGCAGCCCCTGGGTGAGGGGTGTGCAAGCTGTAGAAGCATCAGGCTGCAGCTTGGCTCAGGCCACAGGGCGTGTTGGGACAATTCCCAGCACAAACTTGAGATGTTTTCAGAAAGGAGGGACAAAGGATATATAATAGACTTTTAATTTGTTTATAGTAACTGAAACAAGGTACTGAGCCCATTCCATGAATACATTTCAGCCTAATAATTCTAGGTAACAGCACTTTGTCATCACTGCAGCTGGACAGAGGACTACTGCCAGCTCATACTCAGCAGTCCATGGGCAAAGGGAAACCCGGACATAGACCTGCAGTGGGGCGCCTAAGGTGCGGGGAAGCCAATTCACTCTGTATCAACCATGGGAGATGACTAGGCTAATGAGGAAAGGAAAATGGGACAAAGGACTTTTTCCCAGGTGTTCAGTCAGCTGAAGCTTGAAGTGTACAGAAAGAGGCAGCGACAGGCACATCACCTGCGCTCCCCTGTCTCGCAGTTGCTCCCGTCCCGGTTACATTTTGCAGTTGATATCCACGTGTATGTACATAGTTTGTCTGTGTATAGGAGTGAGTGTGGTGGCTGTCAATCATGTGCTCTTCCAGTATTGTAATCTCAACAGATGATGGCTGTATGAAAACGATGTAAATAAGTAGAAGAGAATTAAGCTGGCTCTGTATGTCCCAGATTTTGTACATACTGAAACTGCATGGCATTTAAATTATTGTTTGTCTCCGATGTATGCATTTTCCTAAAAAAAATGAATTTTAAAAGAAAAAAAAAAGCATTTTCGGGCCTGTGTATTTTTTCCCCCCTCTGTCTCACTGACCCAAGACATGGATAGGTCCCAGAAGCAAGAGCAGCATTTACCAGCCAAGGGGCCAGGTACAGCAATTGACATAAAATTCTCATCTCAAAAGAAAAAGTGCAGGCCCTGAGAAAACAGGAGGAGAGGAAGAAAATGTAGAGAAGGAAAGAACCTGAGAGGGGAATGGGAGAAGAGGAGGAAGAGGAGAGCAGGAGAAGAGAAAGGGGTGAGATGATTTGGTAATGAGTCTTACTTGTCATTTCCAATGACAGCTGTTCTCCCATCCGCAGCAGCTCCTTTATCACCCTCTCAGCCTGCATTACTGTGTTTCAGGCACTCATTGCTCCAGACTCCACTCCTTTACTTTCCACAGTCTCGGGCCGCTTACTAGAGGTCAAATCGCTCCATTTCTCAAGTATCATCCTCTGACGTGTGCCATGCACATTGTTTTCTGTATTTTCCATCACCTTTCAACATCAGCTGGAAAAAGAAGAGATGTGTCACTGCTCTAAAGCCTCCTGGAGACAAAGTACTGCTTGTGGGGAGAACTGGACCAACTTAAGCTTATTTTTGTGATGTGCAAAGTACACAAAGATATTTGGCGGGGGAGGGGGGAACAAACTTGCAGCAAGCAGTTAGAGAATCAGTCAAGGAGAAATCATGTAAATAAAGACAAAAATAACTAATTTTCAAGCTCCTTAGGAAAAAAGACCATGAGGGAATTAGTTATCACATTCCTCCATCAATGACACAGCATAACAGCAAACAGTAACCCCCTCCCCTTGATACTTAGCAGGGGTTCTGGTAGGAGACTCCCAGACACCACCAAACATTAGCTGAGCATGAGTTAGTCACATTTATACTTTCAGTCTTTGGGGTCTTTCCTGCATAAACTGCATCCCACGTCAGTCCTCAGTGAGTGCCTGGAAATGGAGCCATGAAGATACACACAAATGTCTCTTACCAGATTGCTGCAGGACACATGGAGTTAAACCAACTATCCAGTCTTTGCAGAACGCCTCTCCTTCAACATAGCCCAGAATAAATCCCGCACTCCTTTACAGAAACGTTCCTGTTCTTTGTGTGGGAAATGGAAAGAGCTGCACATGAACTTTGGCTGATGCTAAAGCAGAGCCACATCCATCCCACGTACATCGAGGTGCTGAAGTACAATTCCTGTTGCTCACGTGGAAACACTTTTTCACTGTGAGGGTGACTGAGCAGTGGCACAGGTTGCCCAAAGAGGTGGTGGGGTCTTCATCCTTGGAGCTGTTCAAAAGCCACACGGACACAGTCTAGGACACCTGGCTCGAGGATTCCTGCTTGAGCAAGGGGTTGGATCAGATGACCTCCAGAGCTCTCTGCCAACCTCAACTCTTCTGTGATTCTCTGAAAGCAGATCTCTGTCTCATCTCTGCAGCTCTGGGGCCTGATGGAGAAAAGCCTTTTTAAATTAAATACTAAATCAATAAGACCCCAAAAGTTTGGAGCTTCAAATAAGGATCAGAGGAGCACTCACTGGTAAGTCCGGAGGCGCTGACAGTAACTGGCACTTCTAATCCTGATTTAGAGCATCTCTCATCACAGAAGATGACTTATTGATTCCTTTTCAGGATTGAGACTGCTCAACACCTTCAGTGTCATCAGTTCTTGGGTTTTGATTTTTTTTTTAACAACTAAGTCATTAAAAGCAGCATCTCAGAGTCCAAGACAGACAATTTACTCACGTTTTGGGGTGTATCCTGAACCAAGTCCCATGCTTCCCCAGCCAACGTGTTGGCAAGCAAACTTGACCTAGTCTGAAACAAAAGTTAAGTCTCTAAAGCATTTCAAGTCTACAGGACACCAAGTGCAAGCTAAACACACTTCCTTTAAGTGCAATGAGCACACCTGGTGTACTGAGCATCAACTGGAGCCGTGCAACAGCCACGCAACACGGTTTTACATAAAATTCCCTGGCCTATGCAAGACCCAGACTTTTACACTTCTTACAAGAAAAAGACCAGTTCTCCAGCAAATCTCTATCACTCTAATCACTCCACTTAGGACTTACATCATGAATCGCATCTCTATATTAAATGTTTGAAGCCTAAACCAAAGAAGAATCAAATTACAGCAGCTTTGTGAGTTGCATTCAGCAGAGACACTGTTCATTACCACCCCGTAATTCTGAATTACGTGAACACCTCTCCCACCCATTTTCTCCATACCTGTCCAAAGCCAGATGGCAGGATAGGATGGATCCACCTTTCTAGAGCATCTTCCACAAAGGATGAAGGAAGAGGCACAGCCAGAGAGCTGGCTGACAGGTAAAAGGAGAGTATCTTAACACTTCAGAAAAGCAGGTCACCCCAGGTCACTGATGTCCTCTGCCTCACATTTGTGATGCCTCTTCCTGCATTATTAACCTGAAAGTGTACAGTATTGATTGAGCAGTTACATGCTTGTTCACCACAGGCTTGTAAATTCACCTTATACTATCAAGTGTAAGCCAGCACACCTTACCATTCTGAAATTACAAGTAAGTCTATTTAACTTGCTTCAAGAGTTACCTTTACTCCCCCAAAAGCCAGAGAGCACACTGTGCAATCAGCACAGTGTAGCTGGCTGGCCAAGAAACACTCTGGACAGGATCACACCCCCACTTGGTGTCTTCATCACAGCTGTATTTATTGAAAAGTATTGACATAGCGGTCACTACGCTATGAGCTGCTTCAGCTGCATCTTTACACAGAAGAGGTAACAAAGAACAAATCACACGAGGATGGAGGAAGAGTGCAAAAATGTATTTTCAAATGTCTTTTTTTCTCTAAGCCGTGGTGAGCAAAGGAAGTTCTCAGACTGAGTGTGCTGGAGTCCCGCAGTGTGTGCGCCACAGATCAACAGCTTTGCTGACGATGGCGTCGGTGTTATCTTGAGGAATCTATGAAAGATCAGGGCAGGGTGCTTTATCAGACAACTTTTATTTGGACTGGTTTGTTTCAAGTAAAGATTTTACATTTCCAGTGGAGATTTTATCTCTTTATAAAAAAATAAATCAAAGCTAGAATCCTACCCCTCTGCCTTAGCATCCTGCCCTCCCTCAGTCCTACAGGCACCGTGTTACCTGCAGGTTTTAGACAAAAAGCCTTGCTTTACAGAACAGCAAGATGCCCACCTAGGCATCTCCCACGTCAGGCATCCATAACCCCACATCAGGCAGAACTCACACTGGCCATCCCCGACCACAAATGTATCTGATCTAACCAACCTTGCCCACATCGGGATCCTGCAGCCCTGCCACGAAGCCAATTCCTATGTATACAGCAAAGTTCAGGGTCAGGTTAATGACCCCATCTTCACATCCACAGAAAACTCAGCTTGAGTCTACAGGCTCACACTCAGGCACAGGGCAAAAAACAGCGCCAGAAGCCAATCCCCTAAGGAGCTTCCAGACAGATTAACCTGATCTCGCCTGCACTCACCTTCACAGAAAACCCCCTTCGTATCACAAACACTATTCAATCTGTGCATATATAGATAACACTATAAGCCTTAAGCCTAAAATTCATTTTGCTCTAGGAAAGCCTTGCCTTCTGACAGAAAAAGCTATTATTCCCATCCCTGCACGTTCTCTGTTCACCTTGGGTACTGTTATTATTCTCAATAAGCAACGTGTCTCACAGTACGTTCGCAACAAGCAAACAGTTACGGTCAACACACACTTTTACAAGCCATAAATGTAATGCAAAGCACGACAGGGTACTTACATTTTCCAAAAACTGTGTGATCTTTTCTGCAGTGTTCAGTACTATTATCTTCATTTTAAAGGTTAATAATATCTCCACAGCAACAAACACGAGAATCTTGCAGGAGCCGCTAATCACTTTGTCCCAAACTCTACAAAACAATGAAAAGGAATCACTAAACATGATTGCAGCACTTATCTGATTATCTTGCAGTGCTTATCTGCTTATTTATCTGCTACCACAGTCTTTGTACAACCACTGTTTTCCAAATTATTTCTCTGAATTACTCGGGTCAAGGTAAATAAAAGACATTTAATGAACTCGCAGACGTTTAGAGCCAAGGGATGGCAGGAGGCTATGTATTGACACAGGGTGTTCTTGTTTAGAAGTGAAACTGTTTAGAAGCTCAAATGCAAAAAACAAATCCTGTTTCAATAGCCTTAAGTTTGACAACTATCCGACAGGGTACCATACAGGTGAGAACCTTTTCTCACACACAGAAAAAGGACACAAACTTTACTAGCATGCGTAATAAAGATATGCTTCCAACAGTTCGGTCGCTGGAAATTCCAAAAGGATGGAATGCTGAACTGCTGCATCTCAAGAAGCTAAACATTCCGGGTCACTGCTAAGACACAAATACATCGGTAGGACATCCACAATGTTTAAGTTAGGCACAAGGAACAACTCTGAATTCTTTCAATCCATCCCACCAAGCACAGACTTTCTGATTTACCTGAGCACTCCTTCCACTTGTAGGTTTTAACAAAAGCTGAAGTGCTTCAGCAACAACTGAGCACCAGTTCAGCAACAGAACCTGGATGAGTATTACAAGAGACCCATGCTGCTACTTTGAAATCACCCTTCATCCAGCAGCTCTATCTCAGGTCCGACTCAACAGGTTTGGGATGAAAGATTCTCCAAAACCAATGTGAAACCATCTGTCAGATGGCAGCTTTTATGGACTTGCGTTATTTTTAGTTCTTGAGTTTTAAGAGCTGTGTCAGAAAGCCTTTGAGGATTAATGTTCTTGCTCCCTCCTGGGCACTTGTTAAAAGTGTTTCTCCTTCAAATAGAAACACAAGGGACAAATATCACATGCTATCCCCCATAATCTCTGAATGCAGCAACGCCAACTGGAAAACATCTCTGCAGCCCACCTATGAACTTGCATCTATGGGTGTGCTTCTTCCAAAGACAATTCAACTTTTTATTTCTGAACTTGCCCTTCAGCCCAGAGTGCCAGGAGAACCCAACACAGGACTTCAACAGTGGAAGAGTAGGTATCCCACCTTGAAACAAGGAGTTAAGAAGGGAGAGTCCAACAAAGAGCTGAGAAGAGGAGGGGAGCAAAGCATCTCTCTCCCAAGAGGAAAGGCTGAGAGAGCTGGGCCTGTTCAGCCTGGAGAGGAGATCTGTTATTGTCTATAAATACTTGTGGGGAGATCTCAAAGGGACAGAGCCAGACTCTCTTCAGCACTGCCAAGGGACAGGACCAGAGGCAATGGCACAAATTGACACACAGGAGGTTCCCCCTGAACATCAGGAAACAATTTTTCACCGTGATGTGACCAAGCACTGGCACAAATTGTCAGGGAGATGGTCGAGTCTCCATCCGTGGAGACCCTCAGCCACATGGGCATGGTCCTGGGCACCCTGCTCAAGGTGGCCCTGCTCGAGCAGGAGGGTTGAACCAGATGACCTCCAGCGCTCCCTGCCAACCTCAACACTTCTGTGATTTTTTTTTTGTGCAAACATTTTATAACTCCTTGTGTGGAATGCTTGCTCTGCTCTTACACAGTGATTTTGCACACTGTGCCTCTAGTCAATTCTTCTTTTATTCACATCACTGTTTTGACACCACTTTCCTAACCTCTGCATTCGTCAAGAAATTTAGACTACAATTTAACTATTAATGAAAACATGAGGAAAAGAATAGGAAAAATCCTCAGGGAAAAAGGCACTGTCAATTTCTTTCCCTTTTGCAATTTAGTTTTAGCTCTTTGTCTTGCTATGATTAAAAAATGAGTATAGTTCCCATATGGACAGGAACAATAATCATCCAAGATTAAAATCTTACTGCCTGTCTGTGTGGTTCAAGCACCCCAAGCCAAGTGATCACTGTAAATATTACACCAATACTGAAGTCAGGTCTAGAAGCTTTCTGCAAGGCTCTGAGAAAAATCGAGATCATGTTCCCATTCCACACTGCTCAGCTCATCCCGTTACCCTGATGCCTTTCCCTTCCCACACGTGTCTGCCCAGAACTCAAGAACAGCTCCCCCACAGTCTTCACAGGCAACAGAATTGTAATTACAAATGACAATACGATACGGAGAGCAGCAGACTTCAAAAAGAGAAATGAGTTCTTAAAGTTCCTAGTAAAGCTCCTGTTAATTGGAAAGCAAACTTGCCAATCCTAATATAAAATACCCAGCCTTCTCTCATTGCTTTGCTTCTGAGGCTCCTGACTTTCAGTCTCTGTAATTACATTACAGTAGGTTACGTTTCACGCTCAGAAAACTCTCCAATGTTTTCCTGCATTATTTAGTCTGATCCCAGAACAAATGCTGTAACAATAGCAAAGCAGATGCAGTATCTAAATCACCAGTGTCTAACAAATTTGGAAGCGGGTGCGTAGCGATGTGGATAAGATGTCAGCACTAACCAGCTGTGATTGCTGCAGTGTTCTTCCCCTTCACATTTCCAGCTATTCTTACTCCCAATGCAACTCCAGCAGCACCAGGGGAGTTACTGTGTGACACTGACTAAACCCGCAGCAAAACATGTATTTGGAGGAATCTATATGAAACTGGCAGCCTTTACACATTGTATCTCCGCTGATGATAACATAAATACCCTACTTTCCTTTTTTATAAAAACAGCAAACGTTTAAGATCAAGTATACTGACAGACTGCAACTTTAGATACTCCTAGAGATGGCAAAAGTGTAACAGAAACAACATGCCACTGTGCCTGTAGCACACCAAGCACGCTGGAAAACAAAGTATACACTGAACTCACAGAACCACAGACTAGTGGAGAGACTGTCCTCTCATCCAAGTTGTGATTTTTTCATGTGGAAGCAGCTCAGTTGCTTAGACAAAAGCAAACTGACTGACGTTTCTCTAGGAGCAGCACACATTCCAACATAAATTTCAGGCATTTCTCATTTCTGGTTTGTCTACTGAAAAAAATACTTCTCTTTTTTACTACTAGATGTAGTGTATCTGATTCTGTGATTCCAGGACTATGTGTTACATGGAGATCACAGATGTAAAGCTACAGAAGCCATATATTAACACCTGAGGTAGTGCCTGTT
This sequence comes from Urocolius indicus, assembly GCA_013401255.1. NCBI lineage: Eukaryota > Metazoa > Chordata > Aves > Coliiformes > Coliidae > Urocolius > Urocolius indicus. The sequence goes on along the minus strand of WBNH01011718.1, from coordinate 133,631 downwards.
TGAAAGACAATCTTAAGAGTTCTTCTGAAATATCAAATACTTTGCCATAAATAACCTAAAAACAGTGGTGCAGTGGTGAGTATAAAGACCAAAGCGTGACCCAGTTCTCTCCTGGTTTCAGAGATGGTCAAAGCCTCTCTGTGTCTCTTGAGCCTATGCTACAGCCTGGTGCACATTTCAGGAAGCACTGTCTGTATTCCAGGTGGGATACAGAGCTCTGAGGATTGAGTACCTTTGAAATGGTCAGTCTGCTCTCTCTTACTAGCTTAGCACCTTTAAGAAGTTTTAACAAACTTGTCACACAATATGTTGTGTAGGGCAAGTAAAGACACTGCATAAGCTCAAAGGAGAAATTTCCACATGAGAACTGCCTCTCTCTCTCTCTCTATATATATATATATACACACACACACACATCTATTTTCCAAGCCTCTTTAAATTAGACTGGTGCATAAATTATACAGGTGAAACTAAGAGGGACCTGCTCTAAAATGGTATTTATACCGAATGACAACACCTGTTGGGAGGAAAGCTGGTATTAAGCAACCTCATCTCACCATTATGAGATAAAATTCCTGCATGGCATGTCTAGAACTTGTACACCTTAGAAAGAAAAACAAAAAGAAAACCACAAAATGTGGCTTTAGCTGCCTGGCAGAGAAGATTGAGATTTATAGAAAGCAACCAGCTTGTAAGAAACGTGGTGCCAAACCGTACGTTGAATCATAAAAGACTGAGCTCAGACCATTTCTCGCTTGACAAAAAGTAAAACTCACGGGAGAATTGAAGACCTGGTTTCCTTTCCCAGCAGTTCCCACACTGCTGTTTGGCTACACTTCAGATAAGCATTCAGGCTTCTAGATTCTAATCCAAAGTGAACCTCCAAACATTAATTAAGTTCATCTGTCACATGCTACTCATGAAGCATGTTACTCCCTTCACAAATGAGGCCATTATGATTACAGCTGAATAATTCAAAGACCTGAACTGGCAGGAAAAAAGTGCACTTTTAGCACGTTTCCACAAGAGCTGTTGAGAAAAGGCACTGTTGTGCCAGCAGTAGTACGAACACTGCCATTTGGTTTTACTTCAGAGTGCCACAGAAAGCCAGTATTTCAAACTTTTCCATTGCAAAAAAAGTATTTAAAACTTTCAGGTCACCAAAACCACTCATTTTCAGTGAGGCAAAACCAGGATGAGAAAGTTCAACAGTGCACTAACTAGCCAAGATATTTTATATAAACGAACCAATTCGAAATGGTAGAAGTTTCAAACTAAAGTTTCTGACAAGATGAAATACAAAATCAAAGTTCTTCACCTGCATTTCTATCTTTTACACTGACAAGATGAAGCAGCTTGACGAAGTGCTCCATTTTCAGCAGAAATTTTTAGAAAACCTATATCTTCCAATAGTAGAACTGCTCTGATGCACATTCCTCTTTCAGCTCTAGCTCTCGGACATAGGCCTAGTTGCAGAATTAAACCACAGAAGCTCTAAACAAAAAATATCTCCTAGAAGATAAGAAACGAGGTTCCTAATGCAGTTGATTGCAAAGGTTATTTTGTATCTCAGAAGCCTTCAGAAAAAAAACAAACAAAAGGCCTGCAGCGACTGGCATGTCCCAGGTAGAGCAGTCACTTCTGCTGACAGGAGTTGAAATTTTAAGGCAGTGAGTTTCAGACAGAGAAAGCACAACAATAAAACAAAGTCAATCATCTGCTGAAAGTAACTTGGAAATGCAAACATGAGCTAGAGACCCAGGCAAACCATACACGTTCAACTGCTATTAACAACCTAACAAATACTTTTATACACGTTTACATAGTCTCTGCAGCCACAAAAGCAGTAAAAGCTTTTAAACACCATATCACACACAACTGCTACAGAGAGACAACTATTTTGGAGTCTTACAGGGGCCTGATGAGAAGAACTTGCCATGTAACAATTACTTTGCCACACACAGTGTAACACCTAAAGGTCTACTACCAAACCCTTCTGCTTAGGTTCAAAATTGGCATATTTTTCTCTCAGATATGTTCCCTGACAACAGTAAAACATACAGAGCCTCAAAGACCATGGTATGACAAGACTAGAGAGCGTGACTTCTAAGCTCATAACTTGTTCCCTAAAACTCCTTTGATTTTCCTAACGGCAAATAAAACACAGAATGTCGGGAGTTGGAAGGGACCTTTAGAGATCATCTAGTCCAAAAACATCTTTAAAACAATTTTCCCACTTCAGGAAATGTGAAGTCCCAGATAAATAAGCAAGACTGCATTCGCTATATAGATTACGACCAATGTTACCACCGTGAAGCACTTTCTACGGAGCATTTTACAAAGCTGTGTTTCCATACTAGGTTCCTGAAGTCTTTTAGGTGCTGGATTCAAACTTACCTTGAACCTTGTCACTTCTCAAAGTTTTCAAGCTTCTGAAAATGAAACCATTGCTTCTTTTGTGCAATCTCCTGCTCAGCTACTCGCAGCACTTGTTAATGCAGAAGAGATATGCATCTTTACATCTAGCTTGAATTTTCTGCCTTTCAACAGCTCTGGGGCAGCAGAACTGGGGAAATACCAGTCTCATTTCAAAACACCCTCAGCGAAGTGTCACACACAAGAACTTTCCCTTTCTAAATGACAAACAGCCTATTTCTAACTGTAGAACACAATGCACTAATTAATTAGTTTTGTAATACTCAACCTGCCTCCAGTACTATAATCTTTTTCATCTAATGGTAATGGACTTATCATACTCCATATTAGACTCACTCCCTAAGCAAGGATTTTGGTTAAAAAGCCTGAAAATTCACTACCATTTACTATTTATCACAAAGAGGGGATTTGGTGTTTCAAGTCCTAGGAGGCATTAGTGTCTAACAAAAGCAGATGCTATATTTAACTCCATTCTTTTATCATTTCAGTGTAAGATGTGATCACAGAGGTTATCTTGCATCAGTAACAAGTAGAAATGATAAAACTGAATTTGGTTCTAAGTCAACAATAATCTCCATAGTCATACAGATAAAGTAAGGAAGGCTCTTTGCCTGCTACTGATTTAAAAAAAAAAAGCTAAAATTACTACCTAATTACAAACAAAGACAAAAAAAGGACTTACCTCTGTAAACTGGATTCAGGTAAACAGCCTGCAAAACACTTCTTAAACCAAAGATCGTAAGGGAGTTTGCTCATCGCAGCACATGCTTTGAGATGCATCAGGAGTCTGTTGTCTTCAATGCTCAAATACTGCTCCAGAATTTTAGGCTGAGGAAGGGATTGGAACATTTTAGACAATTCCTATCAGAGTACCTCTCACAGTTTATGTGCACTGCAAGCCAAGAAATGTCTGAAAAATTCTATCGCCATAGAATAACATGTTAAAATCATGAACTTGCATTGTCTTAACTGAAAACATCACAGCACAAATCACAAGTGTTGCTCATTATTGCAAATATCTAAGTACTTAAATTAAATTGCTGACCACTAGCAGCACTTCCAGAACTTCCACAATATGCAGTATTCTCTAACACAAGGAGGTGTTTGAGAGCTTAAGGCAATGCAGAGATTAAACGTGCACCAATTACCATTACTTTCACAAGTAAAATTGAGTGTCATTCACCTCAAACCTAATCAACTACACACAATGCAGCAAAATCCAGGCAATTAATTCCAAGAGAAAAATCCCTGTGCCACATATTAAAAGTTGAACACTGATTTTTGGTTTTAAAAAAACCCAAAGTATTTAGAAGTGTAAAGAGGTGGATAATTTTAATCATGATCCATTCAAACACAGCTCAAGACACATTTTCATAAATTCTGGAGTACCTTTATGTTTTCCATCCTAATTGGATAAATAGCTAACGACTTCAGCTGTCAAAGGCAGAAAACACTTCCTTGGTCCATATTCTAAAATCCAGAGACTTGCTATCATGTTCATATTAAAAGAAAAACTCAGGGAGGGAGACACCTGGCACTCTCTATGTAGTGAGAGCGCATACTTTCTTAACAAAATACCCATCTGTCCTTTGAAAGCAACTAGAAAAAGTTGGTATAGTAGACTGTATCATCTCCAGCAACAGGAGACAGGTTTAAGAAGCAGTTCTTAGTTCCAAAAGAATAACTAATAGAAAATACACATCAATTCTTGCAACAAATTTTCCTTCAGTGACTGCTAGCACACAGGTACTCTGACACTTTTATCTCAGCAATACTCTTCACTAGAAGTTTATCTGTAAAGACTATTTGGAAAGTTACAAAAGCTTTAGTTATTTCTCCAAGATGTGTTTTCTTTACAAACCAGTAAAACAGAAGTTAAAAATAAATACTCTGAGCATTTAAATGATCAGTGACAAAAGAACTCTGTTTCACTTTTTATAACTTCATTTGCAACATACTGTTCTTTCAAGACAGAGTACCTTGCTCCACTTCAAAAGCATAACAACTGTGCTCTGTCTGCCATGCAGGGAGTTGCATATGGCTGCCAGAGATGCAGCTTAAGAAGCAGCAGACATACATCAAGATGTTCTTAACATTGTGACATTTTTGTTTAAAATAAAAACAATTGAGTGACCAGATTTGTCAGAAATATCATTCCAGTAAATACAATGTAAGCTTTAGTTAACAGAAAAGGAAAACAAGACAAAACTGAAGCAAGTAATTTCTAAAGTGATGTTAGACAGTGTCCTACAAGACAGAACAATCAAAAAGTAAAAAGTACTACTCTTGTTTTCTCAGAACAGTTGGTGGAACAGCGTCCAAGGGTGTCACCTCTGATGCCCTCCGTGACTGGTTTCCCCTCACAAAAAGCCCACACACCAAAACCAGCGTTTTTTCCTTACCAGTTGCAGTAATGAATCTTTGTGCTTGCTGTTCAGCTGATTCACAAAGCAACTCACAAGCCAATAGCACTCTATAGGATCCTCCACCATTTCCTCCATTGCTTTAGCAATGGCGAGAAACACTTCATCTTCAGGCTCCTAGAAAACAAAGCCAAGAAAGTGAACTAGACAGATGTATTGGACTATCTGATTTGAATTACTGTTATATTCCTTTTTCCTGCTATTTGGAAAAACAAACTGGAAATCGACACACTAGAAGAGTTGTCACGCAACAGGAGTTTGAAACAACTTGGAATCAAAGTTCCTAAATGAGATATTACAAGGCAACAACAATCCCACTTTTGGTCCCATATTTTTTACACCGTGCAGCAGCAAAATTTTTTATCCTATTCCTTGCCAAAGGGCCAAGCCCATCCTCAAACACTTTGTCACGGATGTTACAGTTACTGAAAGAAGTAATGCAGCCATGAGCCGTATGCCTGCCTTCAACACAGAAAATCATTTTGAGATAAACATCTTCCCAGAAACAAGTATCTTTTCCAGGTGCCAAGTGTCTTATTCCCCAGAACACATGACCAGAAGCATGTGATGTGTGTGCCACCGTCTTTTCTCATAAGGAGATGCTTTCCTAGCAGAAGCATGAGCATGTCTAAACCACAGTTAATGGTGTGACTACACACAGGGTAGATGGAGGCTTTTGCACAGATTACAGCTCATGCAAAACATGTGGATAATCTAAATAGTACTGGGATATGGCTCTGCTACACAAACTGCTGCAATATACACGTATCTCCACCTGAACTCTCTGCTTTCAGATGCACAGAACACATTTATCAGACTTCTGTGATTTGTGACTCAAACATTTTGAAATACTTTCAGAATCAAAGAACCTTTAGGTTGGAAAAGCCTTTAAAATCATAAAGTCCAACTGTTAACTCAGCACTGTCAGGACGACCACTAAACCATGTCCCTGAGTCCCGCACCTACATGGCTTTTGGTCCACACAGTGTTTTTATCATCACAATATGGACTTACTTATCATCAAAACATAGACTCATTTATCTGTATGCGAGTACACTGTAAACTATAGATGATGTGCATTACCTAACAGAAGCCTGGACCAGTTCAAACTAACAGAAAAAGGAGGTCAGTGCATTGAAGTCTAGGAACAAATAACCTAAGTATATGATGACATCTGCAATAAATTGCTGCTTGTACTGGCTCTGAATTAGCCATCTTCCAGGACATTTAAGAATCTGTAAGCTCTGATAAGATTATGTCACTTTCATTTCAGTGCTACAAAGAAACTGAAGTGTACTAGAGTACAAAGGGCTTGAAGCCTAGCAGGCAAAATACATGAAAAGAGGTTTTAAGGCATAAAATCTTACATAAGTATTTATGGGAAGAGAAAAGTACTTTGACTAAAATCCCTTATTTTATACTAGCACTTCTCTGGTTTTTGTTTACCTTTATCTACATGCATTCATAGGCCCACTGGCAGTTCAGCATCTCCCAGGTTTATCATTTTAAATGAAACAAATATACTGTATTTACAAGGCTGTTAAAATGACCACTGACCAATGGGAAAGCCAAGTTCCGAGGCAGTTTTCCTGATTCCAATTGATGTATGCGGAGGAAAACATCTACCTGGGGGGTAGAGTCATTAATAAACCGAATCACACAAAGAGCATGGTGTACATCCCAGTACTGCTCCTTCCGGTACTTCATCACCAAGGCATGAGATTCGTGGTGGGGAGGAAGAATTCCTACAATTAATAAAAATAGAAGGTAAGCAACTGTGAAGAGAAAAAAAAAACCAAAAAAACAGTACTCAAACTCCTTTTCCAAGGGGTTTTGCCTAAATTTGACTTCTCCTACAATTGCAGCTTACAGAAATGCAGGACCTGGTACTGCAATTTGTTTATAAACTTGGTCAAAAGAACACAGGGAGAAAATTCTACAAAACTGGAAGTCAATGGACTCACAAAGCACTTTAGGATTATTTTTACTAAAATAAGTTTTACATGGTAACTGAGCAAAGGCAAAAATCTAGCCTCAGCCTATCATTTCCCAAGGTTTTCAGCACATGAACGCTAACTCTTTTGTAGACCACATCAGAGTGCTGGTAACAACCTGTCGGTGGGATAAATGACAAATAATTTAACTGGCTTATCGTCCTTCTCCAATAACTTTTTGTAATATTTAAATTATGAATCTTCCTTGTTTACATCTACCTGTAGTTTTTAAAACAGTCCTAGTTACTCATTTGTGCCCAGCTTCTGTTTATTTTGTAAACAAAGTGGATGTAGAACAATTTTAATACCCATTATCATAAAACCACAGAATGGTAGGGGTTGGAAGGGACCTTTAGAGATCATCCAGTCCAAACACCCTGCCAAAGCAGGTCTAACCTAGATCAGGTCACACAGGAACGTGTCCAGGTGGGTCTTGAAGACCTCTAAGGAAGGAGCCTCCACACCCTCCCTGGGCAGCCTGGGCCAGGGCTCCCTCACCTCACAGTAACATAGTTTTTTCCTTATGTTTAAATGGAACTTTATGTGTTCCAGCTTCATCCCATTACCTCTTGTCCTGATGGTAGCTAGCAACAGGACAAGGGGTAATGGGATGAAGCTGGAACACATTCTCACAGTCTACCTTTTGTCTGAGATGATCAGAGAATATTTCATGCAATGGACTAATGCAAAGATACTGTACATTACAGCATTATTTAATTTACTGTCAGATCTCTGCCAGAAAATTCTTGACTTACTGTGTATCATGGATTAATCCTCTCTAAAACAACATTCAGAGGCAAAAAAAAACCCAAACAAACAAACAAACAAAAAAATCAACTCCCATAGGTTGAACCAGTTAGATTGAAATAAGAATACGACTCTAATACCTTGCAAGGTAACGTTTTTTTACTTTCTTAGCACAATGCAAATAGCAATTGTAGCCTCCCAGGAGGAAGAAAAGGAAGAAAAGGAAGAAAAAGTAGACATGCAGAGAAAATGGAACTGTTTATGATCTCCAGAAGAGACTCAAGACTCAATCTTGCCATACACTGATGTTCATGACAATACTGTCACAGGCTTCAACAGAACATCTTCAATACACCGAAGTAAAAAAATGCCACCTCCCTATCACTGCCAGAGGAGATTTTTTCCTGTTGTAAAAAGGATGAGTACAAAGAACTCTTGAGAAATCGGTTCTGAAACAGGCTACCTGCTGCTTTTATCTCTCATTTAAAGAAAAATGTTCCTGCAGAGTGTTAAACCACGAAACGGCTGAGTTTTAGTAACAAGCACCTCAGACAGAAAATGATCTTTTATTTTCCAACTGCAAACCTGTCTGCATTTGAAAAGCTGGGCAGAGATATTTTTCACATTCTGCAAAAACAGAGCAAACATAATGACTTTGTATGTACATACTGCCAATCTCTTTCCTCAAATACAGAAGACTACCTTAAGCAGAAAGAAAAGAAGCTTAGACACAGGGATGTCTAGAAACAAACCCGAGTCACACACGAACAGGAAAATAACAAAGACATCACTGTGGTACTGTAGACCCTGGGATGTCATAGAGCCTTGGAATGTGTCCAGGATAATTTTGCAGATAGGATAGAATCCTTTCTGTTAAGCTGTTAACATTATTTAGAGGAGATGTAACAACCTCCACCAGAAATGGACTGGACGGTTGTTCCAGTTGTCTAGGGAAGTATATTGCATTGCTCTGTTGAAGTCAGCTTTCCTGATCAGTGTTAACGCTGAGACACAGTAGAAGAAAAGACCTTGTACACCTCCATTCATACAAGAGCACACAGATCGACAGCATAAACACTTGAAATAAATCACTCCTGGTTCGAAATACAAATTCCAGTTTAGAAATCAATATAGTTTTCTGTACAGTTAACTTCAAAGCTGTTTTGTGTTATTGTGATTCACAAATCACCCTCTCTAAAACAGTCAGAAGTAGACCACTGGTCTGCAGCGAGTTACAAGTTTGCCAGAGACTCTATTTTGCCATTTTAACTTTGCCCGAAGGGTCTCAGACTGAGTGTCTTGTCCAAATCTCATACATGATATTTCCTACTAGTAACACTTTAGAAGATGCTGAGTACTTCACTAGGGCATAGTGCACAAGAATCTTTTTCATCTTAGAATTAGCAGTCCAACAGCAAAGCTTTGGTCAAGTAGGATTACTCTGTTAGTTCAACGACCAATATCAAGATCTTCCAATTTCATTTCTAGATCTTGCACCTTCTCTGCACTGTTCCTTTACTACTTCTCCCCACAAAAAAAGCTCACAAATCCCAATAAAGAGCAATATGAAGCCACAATTTTTAAATTTTAGAAAACTGGAGGAGGAAAAAAAAAAAAAGGTTGTTTAAAACTCAGCTAAAACTTTTCCAATACATCATTTCGTACTCCAGACTGTAGTGGAACATGGAAACCAAGAAGAGGAACAGACGACATTCGCTTAAATGTTGTTCAAGATCATGGCACAGCCTAAGGTAAACAAACATCCTAAACCATTGAGAAACTGTTTTGGAAAATAGTCATTCTGAGGTAGGAGTCGCCAGCCTTCCTGACTCTGAATCACACGCCAACATCTTCATATAAGAGATTCACGCTCAGTCTGGCAAGGTTTCTCTACACAGAGGAACTCCAAGGGTAAGTAAGATCCTCCTGGATCTCCCCCAACCTCTCTCGTCTCCAAGTGACACAACCTTGCATTTAGTAAACCCAACACATTAGCCAGTTACTGCAAAGTCATTGGTACTTTTGAATTAAGTCATCTAACACACTTCAAGGACAAAAGAATATATTTGAGGGGGGATACGGTTTCTGGGGACACTGTAATATGTATCTGGCCTCATAGCCTCTTCAATAGGAAATACAATTTAAAGCCAGAAGCAAAATAAGAGAAAAAACAAGATTTTATAGAACCCAAAGCTTCTCTAGAATAAACTTCCATTCTAAAACTTTCCAAGCTTAATCATAGCTCTACTTCACCATGATTGCCTGTTACTTTTGGAACACAATTGAGTATCTTATCAGGTCTCAGTGACTTAAAAACATACCTTTCAAACCTATTTCATAAATTTAGTTGGACAGCGTTACAAAGTTAAACACAGAAACACTCCTCTAGGTACATTTCAGCAAAAGTTCTCAAAAAACAGGCATTGAATATTGGCTTATAACTGTCCTTGTGCATCCTAAGTGGATACAAAAATAAGCTAAACACATATCAGTAGGCAAGGTCATACAGAATAATCCATGTCATTAACCCTCTAAAGAAAACAAACATACACCTTCCTACATATCATTTCTACAGAGGATCAAAGGTGTATTTCATACCTAAAAGCACTTTCCACACCAGTATCCGATACATGGATGGGAGAGGAAACCTTTGACTAAATGTGCAAAGCTTCTCAATATCTGTAAAGAAATAAAGAGGAAAAAAAGAGTAAATTTAAATATGACTGTAAATAGGTTTGAGTCTCTGATCTATCCAAGTACAACAAATCCTTAGCTACAGATCAAAATCCCCACTTTCATCACATATTATCAACAAATGCTTTCAACACTTCAATTGTGAAGAGAATGTACCCTATAAACTGCAACCATTTAGAAAAATCTGTATCTTGGCTTTCCAATAAAACTACCCTAGGTTTCATCAGGAAGAAACTGGATGGACATTTTGTGAACCATGTTGCTACACTGAAACAATTAGGGGCTTCGTTAAAGGGACATTTATCTTTCTGTTGTGTTAGAGATGTGGCACTCCCCAGGGATCAACTGTAGTAACAAAATTGGCATGATTTTGAGGTTAGGTGGAACTCACAGCACAAGGGGATATCTTTTCACATTAACATTGCTTTCACTGGAAAACCTTTAGTTTATTGGGCATAGAAAATGAGAAAAGAAAAAAAAAGCAAGAACACGAGTCTTCAATAGTTTTAAAAAGCAGCTTTTCAGATCTTTGAAATTCAAAGGACTGTTATTAATAACTGAGATATTAGCAGGAAAAGATGCAAAACTTAAATGAGTACTGAGTGCAACGATGAACATTTTCTGTTAGTCCTTCCCCAGCCCCAAAATCACCAAATAGAGGAAACGGTGTAATCAACTTACCCAGCCGGTCATCTTTTAGCAGAATTTCCAGTGACTTCTTTTCTTCAACTCCACGGAAGCCCACTTTTTCATAATACACCGAGCGGAAGTTTCTCTGAGAGTCGTCAGCCATGACCGATTCCTTTTGGAGAAACAGTTCATTCCCCTTTAGACTCACAAGAATCACAGAACGGCAGGGTTGGAAGGGACCTGTAGAGATCATCCAGTCCAACCCCCCTGCAGAAGCAGGGTCACCTAGATCAGGTCACACAGGAACGTGTCCAGATGGGTCTTGAAGACCTCCTGAGAAGGAGCCTCCACACCCTCCCAGGGCAGCCTGGGCCAGGGCTCCTTCACCTCACAGGGAAATATTTTTTTTCTTAAGTTTAAATGGAACATTTTGTGTTCCAGCTTCATCCCATTACCCCTTTTTGATAGACACCATGGAAAAAAGTGCTGCCTCAACCTCCCGACACCCAGTATTTAGGTATTTGCAAATATTAATAAGATCCCCCCTCAGTCTCCTCTTTTCTAGACTAAACAGCCCCAGAACACATTCCTATTCAGTTAAGGACAAATACATTTGCACACTGACAAAAGCTGACTGTCTGTGTCTCTATAGTATTAATAAACCCTACAGAATGTTAAAAATGTCCAAGATTTTTTTTTCGCCATAAGCTAACAGTACCATTAAAATAACTGAATCTGAACAAGGTCTAAAGATGTTCCTTTCCCAAATGAGACACAGGGCCTTTCATTTTTTCTTTAATTCCTGTAATGAATTATACTACCTTTCAAAGCCTAGAAACCAAAATGCTGAAGAGACACTTAAGTTTATGTGCTATCATGTCTTTCAAAACCAAGACAAGAAACATGGTGTAGAGTCTGACAAAGTTTTGGCTACAGAAATCCTGATCAAGTATAGCCACTACCCACATAAAAAGTTACACTTAAACATAAGAAAACTTATTTTTACTGGGAGAGTGATGGAGCCCTGGCACAGGCTACGCAGGGATAGTGTGGAGGCTCCTTCTCTGGAGGTCTTACGCTATTTTCATAAGTAAAATCATTTTCATATTCAGCAGGCAAGGTAACCTGGAGCAAGGACAAGCTGGCCTCGCTTGCACAGGAGTGAAAGGAAAGAATAAGGCTTCGTATATGTTTGCTCTTGAGCCGCAGCTTTGAATTAAATGTTGTTGTTGTTATCTGGTGCTGTAACAGCCACAGCCTTCAGTGTGTTATTCCAGCAGGAAAGTGAAACAAATGCCTCATCCCTACACTGGAAACAATGGTAAATTGCAGTGTGTACTCTGTGCTCTGCAACAAATGAAACTGACATTTCAAATCATTCAGCCTGGTCAATATCAACACTCTCTTCTGTTGGCTTGCCAACAGGAGAAAGTTCTGCTTGGTAACTCAAAGAGCTTAAAACAATCTTATACTTCTCCGTCCACTGACAGCAGCAAAATCTGGACAAAAGTTACTTGTTTTGAGTGAGGAGCACGAATTTAAAAGCTTTTCTAGTTCAACTCTTAATTATCCTTTCAGAACAGAAGCACATATCAGAAGCAAAGCACTTGCAGATATAAATAAAGGCCACAATCTTGCCAAGAATGCACGTTTCCATTTGTGTGTCCACTGGGTCCATTTGCATTTCAAATTAAGACCATTTTCGGTGCTTTGCAGCATCAGGGCCAAGACTAGACACACACACACACAAAAAAATACAAACCAGCAAACAACTGAATTGATGCTTGCTGAGATGAGCCAAATAGTAGCTCCAAACCAGAGGAAAACAACGTATTGCATGACTTGTAAGGTACTCCAGTCGTGCACAACCTTCATGAAAACAACCATGACGTTCATGTATGGTGCATTTAAGGGTTCAGTGATCAGTGTTTACTACTACTACTACTATTGTAGCCACACATCAAAGCAGACTTATGCTACCATATGTGCTCATCTACCTTTAAAACACTTCGTTTGTTGGTTGGTTTTTAAATCTGAAATGTTAAAAAAATACGGATTTGATAGTTAAACTTGCTTAGAACAAATCACCTGGCCCCTACCACTCGCGGAAAGCTGACAGAGAACATACACAACAGCTACCCTCTGAGACACAACACTGTGATCTACAAGAAAAGCACGCTACTTTAACAATCGTAAACCACCGCTCCACCAGCAGTATGTATTAGTCAGTGGGGGGAAAAAAAGGAGGAGCACCGTTTCTTCCCTCCTCCACATGTGGGATACACAAGTGGGATACACAAGTGGGATACACAAGTGGGATACACGTGGGATACACATGTGGGATACACAAGTGGGATACACATGTGGGATACCCAAGTGGGATACCCAAGTGAGATACACAAGTGGGATACCCATGTGGGATACCCATGTGGGATACACATGTGGGATACACAAGTGGGATACACAACCACGGTTCCAATCTTCACACGTAGTGGCAATAAGCCGGGAGGAGGAGGAGGAAATAAGCATCGGGGCGCCTCGTTCTGTTACAAAACGACACCATTACCGCATTCCGACTGGAGAAACGGTGACCGTGTTAAGGCGAACGGCGCTTTTCACGCTGCGGCTGAACTTCACGCCAGGGGATTCAAACCGAGAGGCGGACACGATGCCGCACGCGCTGCCGCGCCGGCTCCGGGCACGGCCAGCCCGGGACAGAGAGGGCTGTCCCCAAGGCAGCGACAGCCCACCAGCCCACCAGCCCTCCCGCTCCCTCCCTCCCCGGCCCCCAACGCCCGGGGACAGCGGGTCCTCACCAGAGCCCCGCAGCGGGGGGACGACGAGGCGGCGGCGGCGAGGCAGGGGGCGGTGCCGCGTCAGCGCTACCCCCCGGCTGCGCAGGCGACCGCGGCAAGCTGGAGAAGGGCAGGAGCTGATGACAAACACCCACCGAAACACACCGGAACCCCGCGTCCCGCGTCCCACCCCCCGCCCCGCCCCAGCCTCCGTCTCTCGTCCGCGGCTCCGGGGGCGGGGGCGGAGCCTCACGGCACCGCGCCTGCGCGGCCCTTCCCCAGCGGCCAGGGCAGGCGCCCAGCGGCCGCGCCCGCTCTCAGAGCCTCGCAGCAGGGCCAGTGCCAGAGCACGCGCCCGTGTCCCCGCAGGGTGCTGCCCTCCCCCCCCCCATAGCCTCATGCACAGAATGGCGGGGGTTGAAAGGGCTCATCCCAGGGCTCTTCCAGCCCCTGCTAAAGCAGGTTCCCCTCCATCTAGGGGGCATAGGAATGTGTCCAGGCGGGTTCGGAAACCTCCCGAGAAGGAGCCTCCACACCCTCCCTGGGCAGCCCGGGCCAGGGCTCCCTCACCTCAGCACCAAAGATGCTTCTCCGCCTGTGCCAGTGGAACTTGTTGTGTGGCACCTTGTGTCCGTTACTCCACCTTATGTCCATTACCCCTTGTCCTGCTGCTGGGCACTACAGAAAAATGTGCCACCCCATCCTCTTGACACGCACCTTTGAAATACTTGTAGGCGTTAATGAGATTCCCCTCTCAGCCTTCTGCAGGACAAAGGATTCATCCCAGTGCCCTGGACATTCAGGATGGTGCCAAGTGCAGTTTCGTGTCTCTAATGCAATGGGCAAATAGTCACACAGGCAACAGAGTAGTTCACAGTAGTTCCCCACAGTCATTAATCATGGCATTAATCAGGAGCATTGTGGCAGAGGGGGAACAGCCTTGAGGGAGCAGCACTGGGGCTGCCCAGGGAGGGTGTGGAGGCTCCTTCTCAAGAGCTTCCCAAACTCACCTGGACACGTTCCTGTGCCCCCTGAGCCAGGGGAAGCTGCTTGAGCAGGGGAGGTTGGACTAGATGAACTTTAGAACAGCCCCAGGTCCCGCAGCCTTTCCTTGTCATAAGATGCTCCAGTCCCCTGATCATCTTGGTAGCCCTGTGCTGGACTCTATCCAGCAGTTCCCTGTCTGTTGAGCTGGGAAGCCCAGAAGTGGACACAGGACTGCAGGACTCACCAGGGCGGAGTAGAGGGAGGAGCAGAACCTCCCTCGACTTGCTGGCCGCACTCTTCTTGATGCCCCCCAGGATGCCATTGGCCTTCTTGGACACGAGGGCACATTGCTGGCTCATGTTTAGTTTAATATCAACCAGGACTCCCACGTGTGTCTCCTGGAGCTGCTCTCCAGTAGGTCACCCCCAGTCTGTCCTGGTGCATGGGGTTGTTCCTCCCCAGGTGCAAGACTCTGCACTTGTCCTTGTTGAATCTCATGAGGTTCTTCTCTGCCCACACACCTCAGCTGTTCTCCCCTTATCCTTTAGGTGAAGCTGGCAGCTTCAAGGTAGGCTGCAGGCTGCCAGGGGAAAACAACAACATCTCTTCATGTGTCTTGTCTCAAAGTGATACAGGAGGTCTAGACCTTCTGATAGGCAGGCTGTACTCGGAATGGGGTTTGCATGTAGAGCAGTGATCCAGAAAGCACAGTGCTGCCCAAGTCCTACTGATAATGCTCATCAATAAGGGAATAACTCCTTCCCTTAACACTGAGGCCATGAAGAATAGCAAAGTATTATTTACTGTAATTAGTAGGCTTAGAGTTTTGGCCCATCCACTGTGACTTATATAATCATTTAGCTTGGAAAAGACCCAACCAGTAACCCGGCACTGCCAAGGCCACCACTAAACTGTGTCCCCAAGTGCCACATCTACACAGCTTTTGAATCTCTGCAGGGATGGGGACCGCACCACTTCTCTGTGCAGCCTGTGCCAATGCTTGTCAGCCCTACTGATGAACAAACTTTCCCTAATCGCCGATCTAAACCTCCCATGGCACAATGTGAGGCCATTTCCTCTTGTCCTGTCACTTGTAGCTTGGGAGAAGAGTTCGAAACAACCCCAAACCACAACCTCCTGTCAGGGAGCTGCTGAGAGCGAGGTCTCCCCACAGCCTCCTTTTCTCCAGCTCTCTTCCTCATCAAACTTGTGCTCCAGACCCTTCCCCAGCTCTGTCGCTCTTCTTTGGACATGATAGAATGAGGCAGGAAAAAATAGCCTTGAGAGACAGTGTAGGCAAAAGGCTTTCCTGCGATGCCACTAGGGACTCAGAATAATCTCCAGGAAACTAAGTGCATTTTCCAAAACCAATATTTACTCTGATGCACGTAAGCAAAGTACTTGATGCTAAAACTCCCATCCCCCAAAACTTAGTATAAAGGACCTAGATCCCACTGTTGGGAGCCAACACTCAAAAACCAACCCCTTCTGCCAAAACTGTAAAATGTCAAGCTAATAGTGTGGGTTTATTTGGGTAATTTTCTTTTTAGTTGGTGCTGATATTTTTATTCAGATCTTTAAAATCCTGCCAGCCTTTAACTGCAAGCACTAGGCAGCTGCTTTTAACAGGTGCTAAAGTTTTCAGCTCTTGGTCCCTTTCCAAGGAGCAGAAATTTGAACAAGACCATCGAGCACCTGAGTTAGCAGCACTGAGATTTCAAACTACCAGAGCCCTCAGGACAGCTTCAGTTATTTAACTGTTGCCCAACGCTTTTGAAGTGCCGAGGGGAAAGCATGCGGTTGCTGAATGGACAGGCTCTTGTCGAACCCGGGTCACGCAGGAGTATTTTTTTTTGTTGAGTCAGTGCAAGGCCTGGCAAATGTATTTCTTGAAGTAATTCTGTACAGCGGCAGGTGGCAGGCTGGTGCCATTAGTTTTTGTTGGTCACTTCTGGTTTCTTCAGCTCGGTTACGTCTTTCCTCGATAGATGGCACTTGTCTCTAGACGAGACCTGATGGGAGCTAACCAGTACCCCGAGATTCAGAACACAGCCGCTGAAACTCAATCAAATATCCTGTCGCTTTTAATTATTCATTTGGAGCCTTGACAAGATGTACTGTGGAGTTACCGTGCTGCTCTAAAAAAGGCTGGAGCTAGCACAATTTATTTTAGCACTGATTTATTGCATAGCATAGACAGAAATACTTTTAAGCAGTTATCACACTGTGCTATGGATTTACATTCTATTCAAGTTAACAGTGATGGCATTGCTAAAAGTTCCTAATCGAAATTAAGGGCTGAAGGATTTAGCTGCATTTAAAAAATCAGCATAAAAACAATACCTGCCCTGAAAAATGATAACATTAATGTGCTCCTCTAGGGAAGTTTCCAATCCTCCCATACAGAAAGCTGCTTAATCATGTTACTTACACACGTGGATCTTCTTAGTGGTGTCTGCATATAGATAACAGGTTACAGTGGGATCCCATCCAAAGTCGGTTGTAAATATGACCACTGGCATTACATTTAGGTCAGTGGAAAATGAATTAGAGCATTTAATCTTAGACTCTTCAGACCACAAATGACATTAAAAGCATAGGCTGAGCACGAAGTGCTAATGACTCCAATGATTATTATGTGGTGACGCATACGCAGTTAGACGCAGGCAGAGGGCTAACTTGATCTTTCAGCCAGTCAGCCACACAGACTTGGACTTTCTTACTTTAACAGACTTATTTCTTCAAACTGCTCTTCTACATCCACCTGCCCTGAAAACAGAAAAGTGGCTCCATGTGCTGTAAATCAGTGTTGTAAAGCACACAGGTGACTCAGTAATGTAAGAAACTTTACATTTTCATAAACCAAATAATGACCTGACTATACTTTGCCTAGGGACAGAAAGTATCTTCATTCCTAT
This sequence comes from Urocolius indicus, assembly GCA_013401255.1. NCBI lineage: Eukaryota > Metazoa > Chordata > Aves > Coliiformes > Coliidae > Urocolius > Urocolius indicus. Next base: position 116,007 of record WBNH01011718.1, on the reverse strand, counting down.
TGACAGAATCTCCTTGTTGCTACTGTAAATGAAAGTAGAATTTCATCATGAATAGCTGCAGGTGTCAATCAGCCAAGTGGAGGGCTGTGTTCATGATAAAACTGATTGATTAATACATCATTAATCAATAACACCTTCCTAGGCATCTGTCCAAACCATAAGAACCTAAACATTGACTTTTTAAAACTGCAATAACATCAGAGGAGGTAGGACACAGGACACCATCCCTTGTTCCTGTTGCAACAGGAAAGGAGTTGCAAGTTTGGTCATTTCAGCTTTTCTAAGATATCAGCTCCTGTTTCTTCAGAAGCATGAATAGTTCCAGATGGTGAGTCAGGCAATGGAGAGGACAATTTACCTATACAGTCACATAACCTTGTCATTAAGAGCATTGTCAGATGTGGAAAAGCTTGGCCACATTTCCTGGCCAAAACAGCATCACTCTGCTGTTTACATTCTACCTGAGAGAAGAATGCAAACGTTGGAGCTATAAATGTTCACAACTTAATCCCTTGTTGAAGGGAGGTGGAAAAAGAAGTAACACTCTATGGGAATAAAAAGATCCTAAAACTGTTTGGCAGCAAAAGGGAACTCAGCCTTTCCTTTTAGCATGGCAGCACCACAGGCAGGTCTGTCTCCAAGCAGCCCCAACACTGGCTCTGTGATTGTGAATACGCATCCCCAGATGACAGCAAGGAAAAGCCTCATGGGGCTGAAAACAACATAAGGAGTGGCTAAACTTGGAAAGCTGAGCTCAGAATTGCCCTGCTTCTCTGTTTTATCATCCTGCTTGAGAAGGAGAGCGCTTCAGAGGTGATGAGCTTTTGTCTGCAGAGAGACACAGAAACTGCAAGACAAAAAAAACCAATCAATTGCAGTTGCTTGCCCCCAGCCTAAAGGAAATTGGATTGGTGTAAGTTTACGTGAGGGATGTTTTAGGATAATGGCTTCTGGATTCCAGTTCTGACTTCAGTTTGTTGCTTAACCTCAGATATCAACTGTGCCTGCCCTTATTGTTCTTCTACCAGCCTGAATAATAGCTGTGTTATAAAGGTTATGGGGTTCTTAATAGTACCAAAAGCACGGTTTTGCTGTCAATCACAGTCATTAATAAACAATCTCATCTCGCTCTTGTTACTTTTTAATTGAGAGTGAGGTGACAATGAGACTAAGGTTGGTCAAAATTAAAAGATATGCCTTGAGAACCCTAATCAAGAGATCATGTGTATGGATGGGATATAGATATAATCACTGTCTATGGTCAGAGACAAAGTGGTGACAATATGCAGGCAGCTGCCATAAAATGAGAGAGCAAGCAGGAATTAGGAATTATTGGCAGCCTTTGCAATATTTCTTCTTGAATCAAGAGCCACAAATGTGCCCAGAACATATTTCAAGGTCACAAGCTGGATATGATAGGTAGATTCCATATTCCCAACTCAACCGAGTGTTCCCAAAACTTTAGGGAACTTTAGGGCCTGGCCAAATAGCGCAGTGCAGTGGGCTGAAGGAGGAGCTGCAAAGGATTTTACTGCTCTTGAGTCTTGTGACCCAGGATGATGTTGCACCAGACATTGTCTAAAAAAAGCTCAACTGACACAGAGTTTCAAGGCATCATTTCAACAGCCAGGAAGGACTGCAGGAGCCACTCTCCCACCCGGCTACCTGCTTGCACACTTGGCCATGGGAAAGAGTTCCTATCTCTGACCTGCTCCCTGTGCTCAAAGACCTATCCCAGTGGCATCACAGGGATAACTAATTTAAGGGTGAAAAAAGGGCCAAAGGAACACAGCAGACCCAGCATTTGTGCCTCCAAGGAGTAATTTGTCACTTAATCACCTTCTTTCAAGAAACCTGAGTACTGAGGGGCAAGGGAGCGTGTACACAAGCAGGCTTTGGATTTTGGTGGAGCTCTGAGAGCTTTGCGAGCACATACATTTACAGCATTGAGCAGCAACTAATTAATGAGTCCAAATTATTTCCGTCATGGTTTGGAGGCTTGTTTTAACATAGGAAGACAAGCTGGTAAGCTGGGATGGCAAGCTGACGTTAATTTTGTGACAGGACAAAGCAGTCTGCACCTCTCTCCTGACTGTGATTTTGTCAGCCTTCTAGGTCTGCACTTCTACCATCATTAAAGGTGCTGCCGAGGTCCTGCATTCTGGTTGTCGTTGCACACGATAATGGGAAGCTGTAAGAATCACAGAACAACTTACCCCATGAATTTCCCAGTTACACTCAGATGATTCTCATCTGCCTCTCCAGGTAATGACTCGCAGCCGGCATCACTGAGAAGTTGCTGGTGGGAATTGAAAGGGTGTTCTCTGAAAGGTTTTGGACCAGACACCCTTGACAAACAGAGTAGTTTGATCTACAGAGTGCAGGCAAACACACTTCTTTCTCAAAATACAAGATGAAAGTGCAGTTTTGTGCTAAATGCCTTGGACCTTTTCGGGCTGATGGATTATTTTAGCGATTTTCCTGGTCAGCACAGAGATGTGGTGTGAATTTTATCAGCTTGGGTTTAAAAGCAACAGTTGGAGAGTGCAATGTCTCTCACTTTGCCCTCCATACACAAAAAGCATTTTCTCAGGTGGAACTGTTGGTATTGGTTGTGGAGTTGCCAGCACTTTCCTGAACTGACGAATTTGAACTTAGACTGTGCAGACACCACCAGCTTACTTGGCATTCACAAACCGCAGCAGCATCTTATGCATTAATTATGTGAGACTAATTATAATAATTGTAACAAATGAGAATTACAATAGCTTTAGGAACTATTTAAAGGGAACTAGAAATTAAAGCAGCAGGATTGAGTATCTGGCTGTCACGGACTTAACTCTGTGTGGCCCTTGGGTAGCATGGTTTCCCATTTTCTCTTGAGCTTGTCCCAGTTAGTCGTGTGAAGCTTCTTTTCATCAGGGATACTTCCAGAAGATACAACAACCAGCACCACTGAAATGTTAAAAAATCAAATCTAGCAAGTTAGGGACAGAGGTGGGGGAAAAAAACAAAACCCACCAAAGAAAATGAGTTATGCTACAAGCCAAGCTCCATTTCCGACTATTTCTGCACCCCAAAAGGCCCAAATGCAGGTCTGAGCCTTTTCAGGTTTGGCTGAAACACTGTGTAGGATTTTACTTGTACAAGTGACAAAGGCAGTTGCATTCACAGGCCGTTGTCTTTGCCTGGATGAGAGGTGATAATTTCTGCAAAAGCCTTTAGCCTGCAAGCTGTGTCTAACTGCAAAAGGCAGTTATTAGAACAGATTGGAGCGGGCTCTGAAAGTCTCTAAGAATCAACACACCACTTACACTGGAGGAGGGGGCCTCCAGTTCCTTAAGAAACATTTGCTTACATGCATATCCTTTCATATGGAAATACAGAACTCCAAATTGTTTCCCTCTATCCATTCCTTTTTCTTTTGGTCCCCTTGATTATTCTTGCAGTTATTCTACCAACTCTTTGATCTGATGAAAAAAGCCCCGTTTCTAGCAGTCACCAGACCTGGTTTCTGTTTACATTCTGCTATGAAAGTAATCTGGCATAAACTGCTGCTGCCAAGGACTCAGATCAGGGAACTGATCTGCCCAAAACTAACCAAGTAAAAACCCCATGTGTTTAGTTTTCAGGTGAATCCCTGACGGTGTTACCCAAGTAGCTGCAGACATGCTCCCCAGTGCCAGTCCTCGGGGGAGGCAGGAACAGAACAAGCAGTTGGGGACCAGAGAAAAGGCTGGTGCCATGCGCTTGTCTGCAGCTCTCCTCCATCCCTCAGCAACTGCTCAGGGAGCTGCAATTACTCCTTTTACAGCAAAGATGAGGTGTCACACCAAGGCTGGTGATGGTAAATTCACTAGTTGGAACACTCCCAAGTGGAAAATATATTACGAAAGGCAATTTTATGTGGGAGATGTGTGTCAGCCAGTGTTAGACCAGTGCTGCGGGACAGGTGACAGGTCTGGTGACTCCAAGGGCTGCCTGCTGAGTACACTTGATGGAAACTTCCTCTTTCCATGTTGAACGTGCTGGCTGCAGCAGTGACCAGCACAGGCATGAGGGCCTGAGCAGGCCAAGCAAGAGGCACCGGAGTGTTGCTGGGCTGCAGTGGCCGTTCCGCAGCCTTTGGACCCAGGATGGGCTGCCCTAGGAAGAGCCACGCCGGCTCACCCCCATTTGAGCTGCTCTGGAGCATTCCATGGGCAATTCCCTGTGGTTCTGTGCATGAGGTATGTCCACGGTGAAACTTGAGTTTTCCAGTGGTACTGCAGTGACACAAAGAGCTCCACAGACTTCCACTGCCCAACAGGAATCAGGAACAAAGGCATCAAGAGGGTCTTCCCTTTGACACTGCAGCACTTTAATAACCCTTGCCCCAGCAAACTCTTAATTCCCAAAGAGAACAATGCAATGCATTTAACATTCTTCTGATTCATATTTATGGCTACAAGCCACTCATTGTTTTTACTACATAGCTGCTAATCAACAGGGGCTCCAGAGCCCGGCAGAACAAGCCAGGGGGAATGTGGAAGCCTCGGTTCTTCTAAACTTATGGAAAATGGCAAGCAGTTTTGCCCCCTCATCCACATTCTTGGTTTGTTTTAAAAGCAGACCTCTTGCTTGGGTTCATAAATCTACCCTGAAGTGTCTCACTATGCTGACCCACATCTGAAAACATTTACCTTAGCATTTCTGTAGCCTCATTAGCGTGGGATGTTTCTGCTCGCTCTTGCATTTGCACACACCTATACAGTGAGGCACTGTGTGCTGTAACTGTGTGCTAACAAGCCCACCGTCTCTCTGACGCTCTTTCACACCAATTGCTCCCTTAGGTGCTGTTTTCCAAAGATGTCTTCAGTTTTAATCTTTGTAATGGAAGTAAGCCTTGTTTTACTATGAAGTTGATGGCAAAAGATATACCATAAAATCTGGCCTTATTTTATTTCAGTGCCTAATTGATTAGTTGAAGACAGTGATCTGGAAAGCTGAGCAAGGTTTTGCTCATGAGGGCAAGGCAAACATTAAAATACAGCTCCTGGAGACCCAAGCATTGATTCTTCCTTGTCTTATGCTTTTCTCCTCTTCGGCCTAAGAAAATAATGTCAATTAACACTGACAAAAATGCATTTTATGTGTATATAAACACTGGTACATCTTTAAAGTATGATAGCTGCAATGGTAATAGAAGAAATTGCCAACACGTTGCATTTCTGGGGTGGAGTAAAGGCTATATCCATATGAAAAACACACAGCTCACAAGATCTGAGGGGAGTGTGTGTTGCAAGTGACTCTGATTTCCCATCCCTTCAGAGGCTTATGCCTCAGGTTTGCTGTGCTTCGGCAGTCCCTGGGAAATGAGTGAGCACTGACACGAACAGAATCTAAAATCTTTCTGTGTGCTCTGCTGTATAGAAAAAGCAACATAGGAAATGCCCGTGTCCTTACAAAGCAACCACAGAAGCAGCAAGTCTCTCCTCAGAGCCTCGAATTTCCTACTGCTTCCTATTAGCTTCTGCTTCACACTCAAGTGAGGTTTTCTCCAGCATCAGAGGGAGTAGCCAGCTCCTTATGAAGCTGGTGAGACACTCACAATAAAAGGGAGAACAGGAGCACCGGGGGAAGGGTTAGAAGAGTTGACAACTCCAGGTGAATGGGAACAAGAATGATGGAGAAGTCACCAGAGGGAGCTGAGGATGGGGAAGGGAAAGGCAGTCCAGCACACCAGAGGGGAGGTTGGGGCAGGACCTCAGGCTGTGCTGGATAAAGGAGGAGAGAAAGGATCCAAGAGAAAAAGGAAATCCAGGAGAAAGGATCTGCAGGCTGTGCTCAGCGATGTCCAGTGCACCTCTGTTGCCATGCCGCTGGACATATTCTTGCATCCTTTTGCACTAAAACCAGGCAGCCAGAAACCAGGCAAAGGTGATGGTTATTACCCACCCCACAAACACCAGCGTGGGGAAGAACAACGGAGAGCTGAGATCACATCCTTTTACGTCTTTATTTGCCAGTTAAGATCCTTTTACTCCATCAATGCAAAATGCAGAACAGCAGGAAACCATGTTTTAAGCAGCACATACCAGTTGGCTGAGAAGAAACTAACTACATTCCCCAAGCAATGTAAAAAGTAACAATGCACATCGTCTTCCAGAAGAAGAAACAAACAGATATTGCGGCCCGGAGGCACAGCAGGCAGCTTCCGTACAAAGTAGTTTGGCTGTTTAAAATGCTAGAACCAGTCCTTGCCCGTTTCTCCAACCCCACCCCAAAAAAGTCCTACTATAATTTAACCATTTTTTTTTCCTATCTACATAATATATAAAATATAAACTCTGTTTACTTATAACACTTACTTTTTTCTTGATAAATAGCTCTTTAAAATATCTACTGTACATATGTCCATGCGCTGACATTTTATATATATATATAGCATTTATATATATGTATGTATGTCTGAAAAACAATAAATATATATTTAACATCACAGCAACAAACTGAACATATTCTCATTTTCAAAATCAACTGAAAGAGAGAGAAACAACTTGTGAAGAAGCACAGCATAGCAGGGAGCTTTGATTCGGTTAGGCCACGTACTTGAGCAGCTGTGGTGTTAACGTATCCTTTAAGGAACCTGTGGGCAAAGTTACTTCAAGTTGTAGGTTAGCCACCCTGTATGCCACACGTAACACAGACTGAGGGGGGAAACAAAGGAGAGTGGCCTCGTGGCTCGTGAAGGAATGAGAAAGGGAAGGGAAGTGAGTCTGGCAGCTGGTGTGCAAAAGAAAAGGGAGTGATGGGCAGCACATAGCTGGAAGGTCATAAATAACCATGGTAAACAAGTTAATAACATTAAGTGCTTTTAAAATCAATGGCTGGGCACTGCTGAAAAAAAAAAGTCTTGATTATCTGTAGCCAACTCCACGTAATGAAGAGACAAATGAAACCCAGACGTGAGGCCAACACGGTGATGTGAGGAACAGGGTCACTGCGTGACATTGAGGCCGCAGGTTCCGAGTCGAGCCTGCCCGAGGGCACCCGAACTCATGGAACGTCCTTCATTGTTGTTCACTGAACCTCACGGATGGGATTTTTTTTTAAAGCATGAACTTTAAAAGAAGCCCCAACTAACCAAAAAACCACCCCCCCCCCCAAAAAAAAAAAACCCAAACCCAACAAGCCCGGACAATTATTTCCATATATGGCAAAAGAGAACAAAAGGCGGAATTTTTGGTAACTTTTCATTTCAAAATAGCGTTCTTGACAAATGGAACTTAATCCCCAAATAAATGTTAATTGTCCTTGTACAAACATGTTTTGTGTTCAGTTTTGGATCGACCCTAGTCGCTCTGTTTATTCATTTAATTGAAAACACTGAATAAAAACTATTGCAGTGTGACCTAAGCTGATCCCTTTCCATCCCCAACCCCAAGGCTTTGATTTGGCAGCTTCAAAAAAAGCCATTACTTGCCTGGGCTCTGGCTTCAGTAAGTCATGAGGTTATGACATGGGTTCATGAATACAGCATTATATATAGTCCCACTCGCTTAAAATTTCATCTTTTCATGAGCAAATGGGAGGGGAAATAGTTTTTGTTGGACGGACTTCATCCAGCAGCTCATGAGAGAGGAAACTTCCAAGCAGATGAGACTGATACTTGTCATTCAGTCGTACTTCATCTCTAGAATGTACAAATTTTGCTCCCCACGAGTAACAACTTCAACAAGAGGAAGAAAACGCTGTCCTGAATAATCCTGCCACTTCACAACTAGTCCTAGATACCCAGAGAGCACTGCAGAGGTCAAACAGGCCAGTGCTGAGCTTCATATGTACTTCAGGGTACATCACCGGGCCACTGCAACGTCACACCAGTGCTGAGTACCTGCACAAAGCCAAAAGCCTGCTGAGTACTTTTAAGCCCTTGTAAATACAGAACATCATAATACATCATAATTTGTGATATTTTATACTGAAGGCCATATCAAAAGTCAAATACAAAACTTCCCAGCAGTAAGAAATTCTGTCGTCGGGAATTCCGAGTCTCTGCAAAGACACCATCAAGACACAGTTTTATCTTTATCTGTTCAATAAAATTTGGGTTGTTTTGAGGTTTGTTTTGTTTTTGTAGATCGATGAGTCATTTTGAAGTGTATGGGTCTTTTCCACATTTGTATGGGCACAGAAACAAACAAGGCAACAGAGAAACTGAAACTGTCCTTGTGCTGTGACTACATGCGGCAGAAAAGCCTCCTGTTTTGAATGGCCCAACTTCCACGACATCTGTTCACTTGTACAGCCACTGCCTCCAACACTATCCACAACAAAAAGAAAAAAAAAGGAAACACTTAAGTACAAAGTGGAGAGTGCCTCTGATTGCCCTGTGCTGGCTGGGCAGGAATTTCTCATGCTTTCAGCCAAAGCAAAGGATGAACTCTGCAGCAGCCCATCCTGAGCCTAAACTCGTCTACACATGACTTGATTCTCTGCTGTACTGGCTGCATGGGTAAGAACCCATCATCTCTAGTTGGTATTTGCTAACTACACAGCTGAAGTACTACTAATTTAACACATGCATGATATTAGATATAGGAAGGCCCAAGCTTTTTCAGAGTTGTGCCTCCACTGAGTTCAGCACTGAGGATGTGCACGGATCTACCAGGAGTATAGGACAGACGTTACTTCCCCAAGGGCTGGGCCCCTCCTCAGGCTCTCAAATACAGAAGTGGAGCAAAGCTGCTGCTGTCACCCTCCAGGGGTGCAGCCCTCACCTTCTGCACTACCAGCACAAACAAACATATGTAGGTGCAAGGCCGCAGCCACATCTTCCTGCTGTTCTCTGCTGCGGTCACTGCTCCCACTTTGGGCACGGGGAAGGACTGCAGTTGTGTCCACTGTCACAGAGGGCAGGGCTGCCCTACCCCCAGTGGGAACCCCAATGCAATTCCCAGGGAAAATAAGACATGGTCTCCCAGTTGACCATCCCAACAATGGAACAGATCCCTGCAGAGCAGCAGAGCTTCTCACCTGGGCTCTCCCCTTTGGCTCTTTTTTGTCTTTGGCAACAGACCATAATGTTCAGTATCCTACGTTCACAGGTTGATGGCAAAGAGCCTCTCCAGCAGCAGCCCTGGGAAAGAGGGATGAACATTTCTCACCTGGTGTACGAACAAGATCATTTTGGGGGGCTACTGTAAATTCCAGCAGTAGCCAGAGTTTGGCTGTTAGGCCTGCACCAGTTCTAGCAGCATCCATCTCAAGCCTTGTGGCACAGCATTAAAAAATAGCATTAAAAGTGCAATTTCAAAATACAGTTTTCCTGGTGTGGTACCACTTTTGAGTTCAATCAGGTACATCTCTGCTATCTGTTGCCCAAATTCTTAAGCCCGGTGTGAGCTCCAGAGGCTACTCGGGGTCATTCAACGGACTTTCAACTGTACCAAAGGAGCTGAGGGTTTGCTGCTGCCAAGAAAGATCCCAGAATATAAAGTAACAGTTTGTCAGAACAGTGATACACATTCTATAAATAAATCAATTCCTTCGGCTGCTAAGCCAGGAGGAAGTTTAGTATCTCTACACCTGACACTACAGCACCTTCACTTCTAGGAGAATGGAAAAACCTGTCATACAATCCTGGTAACACCCTCACATAAATCTAGCACGGGATCTCTTGCTGCCATCAGATGAGAAGGTTCCCCCTGCCCCTGCTCATTCTGTCCATCTCTCTGGGGCCAGCACTGTGGTCTCAAGACAAGCTGTACAGGATTCAACCCATCTGCAAGCCAGTACTAATAGTACCATCACAATGCTGTGAAGCCAAAGCCCTGGGTTTTCTTTCTGCTAAGCAGCACTATCTGCATCAGTGAGCCTGCAGAGAAGGCTCACTATCTGCATCAGTGAGCCTGCAGAGAAGGCTGCATGATGCCTGTCACCTAAACCTTGACAGGTTTAGGTGGCAGAAAGGTCAAGCTCAGTAAGTATAACCCTACACTCCATGTCTGGCCTGGGAACTGTTGACTGCAGGGGTGGGGAGGAGGATTCCAGCATCCCTTCTCCCAGATGGCATCATGAAACTCAGAGAGACACAGAAGAAAAAGAGAAATACAGACAGGAAAATCTGTCAACGTTTGTGAATCAAAACGAGGTGCAAAGATATGACCAGTAATTCCAGCACAATGGCCAGACTGCTAAGAAGCAAGACTCTCACACACACTTTGGTCCGTATTTACTTCCACTAACAGATGATGTTTAACTAGACACAGTTAATTATCCACTGGGCTTGCGTTCAGGACTAGAACTAGGCACTATTTTCAATAAATGCCTTTTCCTTTACCATATGAAAACTCTCTTGATCATTTTGGGGCTAATTCCATTTTTTTGGGGGAGAGATAGAGATATGATTTCTCAAACAAGTTCTGCCTTCTGTAGTTCTCTGTGTATTTTTCAGGGCAGGGACTGGATAGCGTGGTATACCACAACAGCTACAATGGGAAGCTCCTGTTGGCACAGATACCACCTCAGGAATTCTCAGAGAAACCCATTTTTTAGTAAAACCGTCCAAATTTGTCAAGGGCTGCTTCTAAGAAGGAATGATGAAAGCTTGCTCGAGGGCTTAACAGAAACTGTCAGCCAGAGAGTGATTTGCTAGAGCTGGCAGAACAACACGGAGAGAAACAAATCCCCCTTTGGGTGTGGTTTTGCAGCGTTGCATTATTCCTTCGTCAGGCACACCATTACACTTTGGGGAACACTTCATGAAAGGTCACACGTGTGCCCTTCAAAAATTAAGCACAAGTCAGTTGATTTTGGAGTGGGAGTCAAATTTCCCAGCTTTAGCCACCTAAAAATGTAGAAGCCACGATTCTGTGCTTCGGGAGGACGGGAATTGCCAATGGGCACCTCCTTCTGTATTAGTCTTCAGATGAACTGAGTCAGCCCTTGGAGAGCTCTCTCTGTATTGACCCCTGCATCCAGGACAAAGCCAGATGAGATGAACCACGCTATCGACACCCTCCTGTTCAAAAACATGAGGCTCTAAAGCGGGGCATAGGACAGGCAGGAGCATGCAGCAATCAGATGGAGTCGTTTGTAGAAGCCCTAGAGAAGCCCTTGGTGCTCCTAAAAATAGCAAAACTGTAAGTGCATTTCAAATAAACCTAAATGACTTTTTCTAGCCTAAAATGGCAACGCTGATGTGATGGCCTTGAGAGAAGGTCATATTGTCTCTTTGAAGCTACCACTCATCCAAATGTTCTCTCCTTTCCCCTACCCAAAATTAACAACAAAAAAAAAAGCCTGAAAAAGCTTTCCTCATCAGGTCTGATAGAATTTAGTGCTATTATGCCTGTGTTCTGCTTTCTTCCTCTCTGAGGACCTAGGACTGTAAACACAATAAGCACTGGAGCAGCTTTATGCAGAAAAGCAGTATCCCTGTTTACCGGGATACCGCATGTGCCTTTCACTGTGTTCCCTCAAGAACACATCCTTGAAAGAATGCATCACTTCAAGACTGCAGTCTAAAATATTAAAAAAGAACAGGACAAACATATCAAAAGGGTTTGACCACCCCTGCACCGGAGACAGGGAATGATTACTACAGTACCAGTAGCTGGCCACTTTCAGGAGGTGAAGAGGTGAGGCTCTCTTGTAATTTTTTTTCTCCCCACATGGAAGGGAAACTCTCGTCCCTTCTGGTTTTCACTCACCCTCACCACTTGGCGGAGGTGAGTGTTTCTGGACTGAGCTATATGAAGTTAATTGTTGGTGTGCATCTCTCAAGCGTGGCTTCACAAAAGCTTGTTTAAAAGAACACCACCTGCCTAAGCATCACACGGCTCCGTGTTGGATTCCTGTTTCCCACCCAATACCAAAACGCACGATACATTCACTCCAAAGGCAGTCCCCAGACACAGGGAATTGTGTGTGAACCTTCCCAAGACTAGCCTGAGCTCAGCTGTACAACACAGCCCACCGGCACTACTGTGCCACGCCACTTGCCATCCACGAAGGTCCTGTACAACCCATTTTAATCAGCACATCTGTGCAGTGAACACCGAAGCTCACCAAAGACCCTCCCTCCCCCATCAGCCCGGTATATCCACTGTGGCTGGGGACTGCTTGGTTTTTAAAAGCCACGCATTTTCCTACTTCATTGTGCTTTAAAAACAAACCAAAAAACCCCGCAACTGGCTAAACCAACAGAGAGAAGCTCCCAAGAAGCCATATGAAAAGTGAGCTGCCGAGGTTTCCTGTATCGCTTTCACACCGAGTCCTATTGTTCTGAGTGTTGATGAGGGGTGGTAGTACTACAGCGCCGTGGCGTCAGCTGTCACGGGAGGAAACCATTTATGTCGGACACTACAGAACATTTAATGACATGACAGTACCTTCACAGCCCTCTGGTAGGTAAGGAAAATCTAAAAAGGATATTCCTGACCTTTCACAGTAAACACAATTGGATAATCTAAAGCACCTGCAAGCAGGAGATAAGTCCGTAATACATCTTTCCGATCAGACAGATAATACTGTTATTAAAACAGTTATGTCAGCTCTTAAGTCTCCTATCTGACTTTTGGGCCTTTCTAAGGCATTTAGCTACCAACGGATTTAGTTGATCCAAACACCGTTATTTCTTTCTCCTGTCTCCTCAGACGTTTTTAAGACGCCTGGGCCCTTCACAGGGGCTGAATTACCATTTCCTTCAAGAGCTGTCTGGTTCCTATTCTTTCCCAGGAGCTGAGAGGAGCTAGCAGTACAGAGACATCCTGCTCTTCCTCATGGCTTCGCTGATTAAGTACGCGGGGCTCAGTTCTGGCTCCTCGGTCATGATTGAAATGTTCTGCCACTCCCCCAACTGGTTTGACCTTTTAATGGTGTCCACCACACACAGGGCGTACAGACAGTCATCAAAAGTGGCAGCCATGGTGAGAGGCCTCCCATCCCAGGTCCTCCTGTCGTCCTGGTCCTCGAACGCCTGCCGGACAGCTTGAACCATCTTAATGGTGCCCCGGAGGTAAGGAGAGGGGATGTCACTGAAGGCCTTCTCTGGAAGTAAGGAGTTGCTGACCGGTGTGGAGTCCTTGAGCAGGAGCTCCCGCTGAGGAGAGCTGTTGCTCTGTCCATAGAGGTCGGTGCCGACGACGATCAGCCGTCCCGCCGAACCCACCACGATAATGTCCTGTTTGAACTCGCCCGGGACGTTGAAGTTGAGCGTGACGGTGCAGCACACGCCGCCTTCTAGCACCATCTGAAAGGTGCAGAAATCGTCGCTGGTGATCTGCCGTATGCCCTTGATGTGGTCCGTCTGCTTCACGAAGGTCTTGAGCAGCCCGTGCACCTTCACGGCCTTCTGGCTGGTGAGGAAGGTCAGGAGGTCGATGATGTAGGTGCCGACCGAGTGCAAGCCCCCACCTCCCATCAGGTCGTCGCAGCTCCAGTTGTACTTCTTGCCCAGCAGGCTCCCGCTGTGAACCTGCACCTCACACACCAGCAGTTCCCCCACGTAACCCTCCTGAATCAGCTGCTTCATCTTCACGAAAGCGGGCAGGAAGCGCAAAACGTTCCCCATGATGCTCATGAGCTTTGGATAATAATGGGCTGCAGTCATCATCCTAAAGGCATCCAGGGGAGTTGCCGTTCGGTCGCAGATGACGTTTTTCCCGATGCCTGGAAAACAGTTTGGAGAAAGGGGTAAAAAAAAAACCCCACAACAAATCATCAACAAAAACACATCAATTGAGTAAACTGAAAGCCTCGAGGCTGTCCTTCAACACTGAGCCAAGGAGGAAGATCGTTGAAGGAAGAAAACATTTCAATACGATGTTAGAGGCACAGAGATTCCCTCTGGCGTGTTTCCAGAATGTTTTTAAGAGTTTTCTGAGCACCGCAGCAAAAACAGCTCCCTTTTGACTTTCAAAATGCACTCACGCCTAAAATATAGAGTGCAAGTGAGGGCCTGGACAGATAAGAAAGTAAGCTAAGCTGCGGTGGACTGCTACCCTACATCTGCCACCTTCTGGGAGCAGATACCAAACAAACCACTCCAACTCAGTCCCGTCACAGACATCTCTTCTGTGATAACCTGCCTGTGTATGGGCTTCTGAGAGCTGAACCTGAGCTTGCTACTGAATTCACAGAATCACAGGATCTTAAAGGGGTTGGAAAGGACCTTGAAAGATCACCCAGTCCAACTCTGCTTGCCAGGGCAGGACCACCCTGAAGCATATGAGTAATACAACTGCAGGTACACAGTAACTTAACATAGACACACCAAAAAGTCCGAGCTCGACTTCTCAATGGTCTCATCCCTTCATTTTTCCCATTCAGCCTATTTAAGAGGCTCTGACTGGAAAGAGGGGGAAGTACTGGGCTTGTTGCTTGATTTAGAACGTAGAAATTGCTTCTCACCCATAAAATGTCACGGTACTCTGACAATGGTGCTCTTCTCTTTGGGAGCAGCTCTGCTGAAATGTCAACAGCACATCCACCGTGCCAAGGGAGAACCACAACTGCTCTAAAGCAGGTCAAACATAGCTGTGACAATCTGTTCCCTCGCAGAATTGTCCATATGGGCACACTATTTACTGAAGCTTGCACGATGGCCCTGTTTTATCTGGCCATCAAGGTGTGCAACAGTTTGAGATGCCTAAATAACAGGTTTATTATTGATTTCTCCCCACCAAACACTTTCGTTCTGTGCCCATATGCACACACACTGACAGACTCTCCAGTTTTCAATTGCAAAGATCTTCTTTACACTTAATGAGCAATATTAGGTGAGCTATATAACCCTCTATAGCAGTAAATATGATCTTTGCCTTGAGAGCCTCGGGCTACAGCTGGGCCTGGAACCTAAAAAGAGCTGAATTTGGACCCTGCCTGCTGGAGTCCAGATGAATAAATCCAGTTACGTGCTAAATTGCTTTGTGTTTTGTTTCCTTTTCCCTTCAGATAGGTAGGAAATCCCCTTTTCTTGAAAGAGCTGTTGGGAGGATAAAACTGTACACGTTTTGGAGCTGTTTGGATGAAGTCATATAAATACAGACAGATGGCAGGGATATGTCTGAGCCCACTTACATGAATATTTAACAGCCTGACTGGAAGAAGAAGGGGGTCACAGTCCAAACATTCAATAATCAGCTTATCCTCACTGTCTATTCCCAGTCTTTGTCTGCTGCTATTTGAGTAGCCGAAACTGGAGGGAGGGCTGTCACCACTGAAGTGGCAGTCACATCTAGTTAACAACCATGAAGGGAAAGATCTTCCTTCAACTTGCTCCTACTTAGCTTCTACTTCATCAGATAAGTAAAGACATATTCATTTCCCTCTTACATTAGTCGGGAATCCTCTATTCAGTGGCCATAGTCTTCCCTTCTCACTCTTCTCTCTCATCATTACAGACTGCTACTGGTGACTGAGTTGACATTTTCAACCTTAAAGCACTCCTCTTCCTGCTCCCTAATAATGGGTTTTTTTCTGCAGCTGTTTGATATCGGAGAAAGCATTCATCCACCTGCCCTATATTCCTCTAACGGATAGCTCCAGCTACGCCACTTGATACAGATCACTAATGGAAGAGTCCTCCTTGGGTTACACAGACTCTTTGCAGGGAGGTTTTAGTCCGGCAAATCACTTATCAAAATAAGAGAGAGCTTAGGCAAAACTTGCCTGTAGTCAAACCCCCAAAGCACCCATACACACTATGTCATCACCTGACCGGTTCCTCACTGATCCAGAAGCACCATTTTCTGCTCCAGTTCAGCTTGCAGCCTTCTGCCTCCCAGTCTACGCAGGCGCTAATCTCTCAACATATGCAACTCTGCACACGTACTTGTGACGAAAAGGGTCTGCTTTCATGAGAAACTGCAGCCTGGGGACAACCTTTTGTACAGTGGGGGTCAGTCCTTCATTGTGTGGGGCAGGGAACGCTTGGACTGCCACAGTCTGAGTACCAAACGAGGATTATGGACATGAAAGAGAAGCCCATGGGATTTTACATCCCTTACGTCCAAGGAAAATTGCCATTAGGATCAGTGTAAGTCAGGCACACATACAGAGAATAAAGAGAAGAGCCCAAAATGTTGGTACAGAGGCAGGGAAAGGGGTGAAGCCTTACACTTAGTCTTTCCTTTTTTGGAAAAGTTGAAACCTTTCAATGACAGCAAAACCACAACGCCAACGTTTTGAGAGCCTTCCTGTCTCTGCACGTATGCTGATAACACATGCTCTGCTCTCCGCCCTGTCAGGCATTTAAATAGATTTTTCTTTTGCCCAGAAAGCTTTTCTACTCTATTAAAGCTTGGGCAGGTTCCTTTAGCAAGACACTGCTCAGCACTTGAGTCTGTGTACACTCCAGATCTTGGTCTTCTCTGTAGCTGCAAATCTGCAAACAGCCACATTCGCTTTCTTGAAGGACACAGAGAACATGAAAGGTTTGTTTAATGTAATTTAGAGAAACAGTGTAGTGTTTATACAACTAGAATAAGAAATGAGCAGGTCAAAACACCATAGTTTTCTGCTCTCTTCCCTCCGCTCCCTTCTCAAAGGAAAGGGAAAAAAAGGCACCTTGCTTTTAAGCCGTTCTCTAAAGCAGCAACATGCAAAGCTGAGGCAGTGTGTGAGCAAAACTTCCCTTCCCAACACTGGCAGCCTCCAGGAAAGGTGTGCTCTGACTGCAGGTGCTGCAAGGCAACTCTTTGGGAACTGACCTCCTTCTCCTGGCCTGGAGTTCGGCTCTAAGCCTGTCCACTTTTGGACAAGACTCTCTGAGAAAGAATAAACTGTTGACTCTTGTCCTTCTGTCGGTATGTTTTGCCATTTCACACGCCTTTGAAAATGACACCAGAGCAGAGAGCAGAAACTTCATTCATTACATAAAAGCAAGGAAGTGCAGTCAGCTTGTTTCAGCGAGGAAGTGCAATGTATTTGTCTGTGGCCATCAGCAACAGAGTCAAATACATTGCATTGTGACACACACTCCCTCTACAAGCATCAAGAAATCTGGTCTACAGTGCTACAGCTCTCAATCAGGTCACTTCTGAGCACTGATTTCTTGACTTCTCAGGTAAAATGAAGAAAAAATAATTTAAGTAGATGTCATTCTTTTTGAGGACTCTGCAGAGCCTTCAACACAGTCTCTATGCTGGGCTGTGCTTCACAAAGAGAAAAAGCCGTGCTGGCTGGGTGATAAGTGACGTGGGGTTTCTCTGACCCGGCACAAAAGAGGGGAGGGCTCACTCCTGCCCAAGTCTAGAGCTGAAGTTGGGACACATGTCCCCTTGCGAAGCTCCCAAAAGCGCAAGTTGACTCTGTGAAGTCCACTCACAGCTGTCACCCAATGTCTAGAACCTGCTGCTCCAGGCACAGATGGCCAGAAACCCAAAAAGCCTGCATTAATGGGTTCTTTGAGCCAACTGTGTAAGTCATCTGTGGCCACAGGCTGGGCCATGAGGTGGCAACTACGTTAAACCAAATGGCTCTGCTTCCCTGAACTCTCTATCTTCTCCCTCTAGCAGGAAAAAACAAAAGGTAGAGCTGGGAGATGTCTATCCATGAGACAGACCAGAGGCCTAGGCTAATGACTTAGGTAGAATTTGCTCTAGAGATCCTTAAAAGTGTGAAAATATATGAATTTGAGCAAAATGACACAGGATAATTCAACTTTTAGGTTGGGTTGCTAAAAACTAAAAGATGGCAACACCTGAACTGCTCGGTCCCTCTTTAAAATGAACTCGAGTTCCCAGAACAGGCCCACATCACAGAACCACTACTAACAGCAGTGTCTTCTCACTTCTTGGTGTCTTACAAGGAAGGTGAAAGGCTGAACGGTCCATCTTGACTATTCATCTCCCAGGGTGCATATGTCCCCCAAGCCAAACCTCAGCAACTTATGATCCCAATCTGCATTTATTTGGAGAAGGTCATTTGAGGACGCTGACGCAGACACCTAACCAGCTCCCCAGAAGCAGCTGAGCAAACAGGAAAAAGGAATGTATATGCCATCACTGGTGCTACCATTTGTTTGAGTGAAGATTTCTGCAGCATGTTATGCTGGAAAGCCAAATTGTCACTGTGACCTGATGGCTTCTCACCTACCTCTCAGCAATTACTTTTGTCAGGAAGTCACGTGATTTACAGGCAAACCTTAGCCTTCATTTTAGAGAAAGGAAGCCCTTGTGATGCAGAGATCATTTTCAAAGCCCAGCAGCCCAGAAATGAGTGGTGAACAGATACAGGCCAGGGTGGCAGTACTTTATTGGTTTTTTTTTCCCATGTAAAGACAGGAGAAGAGTGAGGAGCCAGAGGAAGAATTTGAAATGCCTTGGGTTTGCAGCTCTTCCTTTTACAGAAGGCTCTAGATCCTTGGCTGGCAACAGCCTAAGTTTCTTTATCACTGTAATGTCTCTGTCCTGCACAGCCTGAAGTCTCCTTCTCTGCAGGTTTTCAAAACCTGCCTGGATACGTTCCTGTGTGACCTCATCTAGATTGACCTGTTTTTAGCAGGAGCATTGGACTAGATGATCTATAAAGGTCCCTTCCAACCCTACCATTCTATGATTCTGTGAAAACTGACCCCATAGCAAAGGGAGGGTAGAGTAATAGGCTTCATCAGCTCTGAAACCTGCAATGTCAGCTCTTTTCCCATCCGCTCAGGTTGTCTCAAATAAGAGAAGAAACATTGTCACAAACAAGCAAACAAAAAAGAAATTTAATATAACCCAGAGTGTCCATCATTGAACTGGAGCAAGGTTAGTTCTCTATTTATTTGGATTAGGACAAGAGACCCCAATACAGTATTTTCTGGTCCTCCTACTCACAAGAAAATAAAAAAAAAGAGCTCTATTTGGAGTCTGGGCATATAATCAAAATCTTCACTGGCACCAGGAGGATTTATTAGTTAGCAGTCACTACCTAGTGCTCTCAGTCAGGAGGGGAGGAGAGACAAAAGACAAAATAAGGTTTTGGTGCACAGAACTAAATTAGTCAGCAAAAAAAGCCCACTCCTTTTATAAATCTAAAGAGGAAGAGACAACACTCCAGGAACACTCCTGTTTCAGCAAACACAGGATGGGTGGAAGAGTATGCTCACCAGGTGATTTCAAATGGATGATTGTTTCAAATGGAGGGTATTTTTTCAGCTTATAGCATCTTCCCTAAACTCAGTTTTGGTTTTTAAAAAAGAAGTGAACACACAACTGCATTCCAAATGGTGACAATCCACGTCACCATTAACACGGTAACAACAGAAAAAAATGAGCAATTTTCTCTGCTCAGATTTTGGCCATTTGCAGCTGCTGTTGCTGCCTTTGGATCCTGTGCAGAATCAGAGGGGAAATCATCTTTGGCACTCAGTTCTGTTCACAGCTTGTAAGACATGTTGCAGTGATACGGGCAGTATTATTAGCACGCGCACACACACACACAATTAGTTGGAATCAGATCACAGTTTCCATCCTAATACAGTTTGACGTGGTTTGCAAATACAAAACAGTGTCATCTGACACATGAATGAGGAGTATCTCATTCACATTTTCCCAGCCATATAACACTGAAAAAAAAAGAACCTGAGATATTCAGCTCCTCTTACAAATAGAAGATCGGGATCCTGCATCTCTCTTGGGGCTCCCAGGGAAACCCAAGGTGGGTTTTCTGGAGTCACTTCAGATGGGCAAGCAGCAGCAAAGGAAAACAGGAAGGTGGCTGAGGAAATGGAAACGGGGAAATGAGAGGGAATAGGAAAGAAGAGCAGTATGAAGTGGAATAGAGGACGCTGGAATGGGCTGATGCAAACAGCCCAGAGGAGCTTCTGCCACTCCAGGAGCTGCACAGCAAGCCCTAATGGTAGCAGTAACATCCCCAACCCTCTGAGGCCCATCCTAAAAGGCTCTGCTCCTTCAGTCTAACATTCACGTGAGCCCTGCTAGCATTTTTTCTGCTGGAGAAAAAAAGATAACAAAGGAAGAGAAAGAAATAGATTTCAGAGAAAATTAGCACCTATCTGTACCCAGAGATTAGACAGCAAAAGGGGATTATGGAAAAAAGCATCTACATTAAAAGAGTGGTATGTGTATGAGTTAAGCTGTTGCCCAACACATACATCAGGCTAGAGAAATTTAATACAGACTTTTCTATGGGGCTGCTGATATTTTCTGACATGTGACACGTGGAGGTGTGTGAATCACACGCTACACAGTGATGAAAAGCTTTTGAATCCTTCAGGAAAAAATGGTCTAAATAAACACGGATTGCATGTTTCTATAGGGAGGAGTGTAAAACCAGAGAGAAAGTCGCTCTGCTCTGGGAAGCGGAGAGTGATTTCTGGGCCATCTCCTAAAAATATCACTCAGGTGATTCGAAAAGTTTATCACATAGAAAGAGGATTTTATATTAGTATAATTAACAAAAAGTGGTGCCTCTGCCACTACCCGATGTCAATAATGCAATACAGCAATAATTACAGTAGCAATAAGAACAATGGCTGCATTTATCACATTCAGTGCACGATCTGTCACTCAGTACCTTGAGTGACACGAAAAACGCGTTTATTTCAATCGATACCTCTGCCAGGGGAAAACTGATGGCAAGACAATGTTTCTTTGAGGAAACTTTATTTAACGAAACTTTTGACAAGGAGATGAGTTCTGGGTAATGAATGCCTAACGGGATTGGCATCAGTCACAGCTCTAACACTGGCCCAGGCGATCTTTGTTCATCACAGATACGTATAACCTCAAGTCCTACAGCAGAGTGAGTCATAGCTCACAAACTGATTTGTATTAACAGGGCATGTGTGTATTCCTAGTCTGCTGTGTGAAGGAAAACAGCAGTGACTGAAGGCGCGTAGTTTCCTTTGCAGCTAAGACAGGTGGCGGATGCACACAAGGAGGAACGCAGCGCCCTGCTGACAGGCAGCAGCTCATTTGGCCCCAGCACATCCGTGGCTTACACACGTTTTACAGACCCCACATCTCTCCCTTTGCATCCAATTATTAAGGAGTAAAAGAACATGTGCACTGTTACGTTTTATAGCCCACTGGGATGAGATGCGTTTCACAAATACTAGATGAAAAATCCTACACTGTAAATATGGGCACGTCCAAAGTGCACATAGCACCAGGGTGGTGATCTCAATGGTGTCGAGTCCAGATGGAGGCTTGTGGCCAGAGGGGTTCCACAGAGGTCAGTTCTGGTGCCAGTCTTATTCAACATCTTCATTAACAACCTGGATGAGCAGATAGAGTGTACCCTCAGCAAGTACCCTGATGGCACCAACTGGGAGCACTGGCTGATTCCCCAGAGGCTGTGCTGCCATTCAGTGAGATCTCAACTGGCTTGAGAGTTGGGCAGAGAGGAACCTCATGAGGTTCAACAAGGACAAGTGCAGAGTCCTGAATCTGGGGAGGAACAACCCCATGCACCAGTACAGGCTGGGGGTGACCTGCTGGAGAGCAGCTTCAGGAAAGAGACCTGGGACTTCTGGTAGGCAGCAAACTAAACATGAGCCAACAATGTGCCCTCGTAGGCAAGAAAGCCAGTGGCATCCTGGGGAGCATCAAGAAGAGTGTGGGCAACAGGTCCAGAGAGATTCTCCTCCCCCTCTATTCTGCCCTGGTCAGCTCTGGAGTCCTGTGTCCAGTTCTGGGCTCCCCAGTTCAAGACAGACAGGGGAGAGAGGCCAGCAGAGGGCTATCAAGATGATGAGAGGATTGCAACATCTCTCTGATGAGGGAAGGCTGAGAGACCTGAGGCTGTTTAGCCTGGAGAAGAGAAGACTGAGGGGAGACCTTATCAACACTTACAAATACCTAAAGTGCAGGTGATGAGAGGATGGAGTCATTCACCAGCAAAGCGAGGGGCACCATTCACGCACCTACTTCCAGCCCTGGTGCATCACACTGTGATCCCAGTTCTTAGGCTGGTTTAGCCTCACTGATGTAACCTCTTTTCTCCACAACTTACTCAAAAACAAAAACCACATCCATGGAAACAAAACAGTTGTTTGTGACTGCTGCTGCCTTGTCTGCTCTGTAACCATAGGGTAAACCAAAGTTCACTCAGGTGAATACCTGCACAATGAAAAGAAACCCTGCAAAGACATGTGAGTGGCATCTCCATCACCAGCTCAGGTGTCACCCAACTGACGAGACACACACAGCTCACAGAAACAGTGTGAGAACTGCCAGCAGGCTCAATGACTAAGAAGGTTAATACGAGCTGGGAGCTTAAAGAAGTGATTTCAGCTGGGTTAGCAGACTGTAAAAGCCTCCAAGGAAATGGAAAAACAGGGACTTGGTTTGTCTTGAAATAAAAGAGAAATGCTGACTTCTCTGTAGATGGCTGCTGAGGTGGAGTGCCTAGGCTGGGAAAATATCCCTGGCTCACTCTTAAGAGTTTTTAACAATGGCTTTAGGTAAGGAAGTGCCATCTAACAGAAGCAGGACGGTGCCATCAGGACGACAGAAGATTGTAATGATGATACCAATTGTCATTATGTATTAATATTGCCACTGGCTTTTATTTGCATGGTCATTAGGGTTATGGACTGGGGCCAGTCTGTGCATAGATTACTGCAGGTATAAATGCTCTTGTAGCAGTATTTGAGGCACTTGGAAATAGATGTAGTCCTTTTGTGCTGAACATTGGACTCTGGGCTGCTTCATAAAGCTTTGGGTAAGTCTGCAAGGAGCAGGGAGGTGGATTTGATGATCCTTATGGGTCCTTTTCAGCTTGAGAGAACCTATGACTCTATGATAAACAACTTCTGCAAAGACCGCGTGTATCCATATGATATGGACAATGTGCTGGCTTGAATGTGACTTTTCTAATAAGTCCATATAAATCTTTGATTGCTTCTTCTGTTAGTTTGGCTAGTTGAGGCCTTGGATTTGGGAGTATAAAGCATGTGCATCACTGCATAAGCAGTGGGCTTGAGAGCAAGGAAAGCAACCAAGTCTTGCACTACTACGGATGCTTTGCACAGTTTGTAAGGCAAAGCAAAATTCTCCAGCCCTTTCTTAACAGAGGCTAGAGTCTGATACTTGGTTTGTAGCCCACTTGGCATGTCATTCTGCTGTCTCCTCTGTAAGCACTTATGCAAACAACAGCAATGGAAACTGAACTCAATTAAGCACTTAATTTTCAAACTATTTTAAAACCTTTAACTGCTGGGAAGTCTAGAGAAGGTGCAAATACACCCTGACAAACCACTACAAGGAAATGCTTCAGGGGTCCCAGCTTGAGATTCTCTGTTCAGGCATTTGAAACATGCTCAGACTTACATTCCCCAAGCCCCATTTGGATACTTTCCACACTCTCACCTACACTTGGGAAAAAGTAAATGGGACAAACCTTCACCAAATTTCTATTCATTGTTTTTAATTTCTATATCAAAACTGCAGGGTCGCAGCCCTGCCAGAAAATACATTCAAAACACTCACATGATGGACTCAGATAAACTGAGAAAAGACAACCATTCTGCTTAGACCTTACCCAAGTAAATACATGTTAATTCCAATAGGATTTTAATTGTTTTAGGACTAAAAAAACTGGGTGAAAAATATCTTTATTTGGTCCTTTATTTGTTCCAATGACTCTCACTCCCTCTATTCGACTTCTAGTGCAAAATGTACACCTGAAGTCCAGTATGCTCTAATACCTTTCCACATTAATGAAACCACAGGGCAATTCCAGCCTATGGTCCACCTCTTTTCTCCTGAGGCATTGTTATCTGTATTTAAATATGCTTCTTTCTGTGATAGCTGACAACAACTAAATGCCCAGCTGTTGTAAAGGCTTTGGGAGGATTTAGGACATGAGGCAGTTCAATCTCCTTTCAGCTTGCCTTTCCATCACAGAATTGTTTACACTTACTGACTCAGAAAAAAATTATAGCTGATAATTAATTTTATTCCTGTTTCTCTTGCCTGCTCTTTCTGCCTCCATTAAAAACAACAAGTTGTATTCAGGTACTAAATAAAAAGCTGAGAAAAGAATCAAACTAATGCTAGTGAGTCACTGATGCAACTATTACTTTGGCAGATTTGTACAGGATTCATGAAGCTTTATGAACATTGAGAAATTACATCTCATCAGACAACTGACAGGGAAAGTGACAAGAAATGCAAGTCTTAAATAAAGCCCCAACCCTACATGTTGCAAAGTCAGATCCCTCTCTGTACCTCACATGGCATTACCGTGCAGAGCAGCAACACACTGATTGTTTTTACTTCAGTAAACATTCAGGGATTATGAGATGAGCTGCAGTTTCTGGTATGATTCTTCCTATGTGATGATTACATGATGTATCAGTTTTGCTCCGTAATTAACCCAAACTCTGCTCCAAACATTTTTTTTTTCCCCTAACCTTATTTCTCAGCAATATTTTCAGCTGGAGTATTCCTATCTCTCCTGCCCAGTGAAATTTGAAGGACTGCTGTGCTGAAGAAAATGTGTGTCAGCCCTGCAGTGCTGGATGAATGGAGCATACACTTGACCTAATTTTCTGATAAGAGTGGTTAAAATAAATTCTAAAATCATTGCTCAGACACTGCACTGAGTACAGACACCAACGTGCTCAGCTATGGGCTGGGATGCACAAACGTATCTGGACACACGTAGAAACTGCAGCCACAAATACAACTTTGACTTTAGTATGTAAGTATATACAGGCAGATGCACACACATAGACAAAGGAACGTGAAAGAGAGTCCTTTCACATGCATAAACACAAGGATGTTGCAGGTGCAGGTGTGTAGTACCATTCCTTTAATTTGGCAGTGAGCATATCCACAGTCTATGTGTTCCTGCGTGCATCTGACTGTGCAGGCTAACACCATAAATCCCAAATCCAAATCTTTCAAATATACAGCTGCAGAAACTGGAAATACCAATTGATAATTATTGGACCGACCCTATTAGAGCCCATAAGGCTGTGGCTAGCAATAGGACTGGATTTTCCAGAGCAACGTGAAGCTAAGCAGGGATGGACAAACACCAGGTTACACAAAGCATCTTGTGGAAAACGTTCTTCCAGTGGTTTCATAATCATTGTGCCAGGAAGTCCTCTCTGTGCTCACTGAATGGTATCAGCAGCAGGACTGGAGAGGCTGGCACAACCACTCCGCTCTCTAGAAAGGCCAGAGCAGACAGGAAGAAAAAAGGTGTCAAGGCAAAATGACACTTCCCAATTTCACCCAAAGGGCTCAGGGTTGTTTTCTCTAGCTGCTCGTTTCTGATGTGCCATTTCACCAGGATCTGGGAGACTACAAAAGCATATACACAACAGTCAGTCTGCAGGACAGTATTTTTCCACCTGCTTCTGTCATCGAAGTTTGCCAAAGACTATTTATGGATGAGATCGTGGCTTGGTTCCTCATGGCTCCTCATTTCCACTTCATGTCCTCTGCTCAGACCAGTAATGGTTTTTACAGCTTACCAAGAACAGCAAGGATCAGGACAACAGAACACACAGGAGAAGAAAATAAGTTGGCTTAGCCCACATAAGAAAAATCAAGGCAGTTTGATTAAAGTGCTGATGATAATGAAATGCTTTTGTTGGGATGCTGTCAAGCCAAACTATGTTTTCATACAAGATCCCCACTGAGATGTCCAAGTTAGTGTTGAGTAGCACAGCTTCAGCTTAGCCATTTCCTTCAGTCCAGCCCCACTACCATTTTGAAGTTCACGAGAAGTCTGATAATGGTGTTTTCCAGGGAGTTTGCCTCAGGTCTTCACAAGCTTCAGGTCAATTTTACCTCAGATGTAATCCCATTCATTAATAAGTAGTCACCCTGGCCCTTAGTCTGGCTCTTCAAGCAACACGGTCAACAAGAAAACAGTGAATAAACGACAAGCAAACTGTCATTTAAACTAACTGCACTTTCATTAACTTCTCATCCAACACTACTTCATAACTCTCAGGTTCTTTGAGAAACTTCTAAATAAATTATAAAGCCCCAGCTGCAAAGGCCTGGAACTGGTGTACTTTCTCAGGTCGTATTTTATTCCTGTCAGTGAGTGCTAAGTGCTGCTAAAGAGGAGCCATAAACCCACTCTGAAAAGCTGCAGTGAGAAGGGATCAAAGTGAATCAGCAATTTTAACTATGTAAGACACTGAGATGGTGCTTCCCTGGCTCCGACCCTGGGTGCATAAGAAACACGGATTACTTGATTAATTACTCCCCCAACTGCAGAACATACAAGAGCCAAGGACTCAGCAGCAGCCCAACCAGCTGACTCAGACAGCAATAAGTCATCAGGTGCAATCTGCCTGGGTGCCAGATTGCCCTGTCTACAGTCAATCTGCAGGCTAATCCTCCCGGAAGGGTTTCTTGGAAAATGCCATTCATGTTCACGCTGGCTGAGCATGCACTGGACAAGATACAGCAGTGTAACAGCTACAGTAGCAGCTGAAGCCATATTTCACTATGCTTTTCCAGGGCCTGCTTTACTGGAGACAGGCAACTCTTCCCCATCGCTGAAAATATGCCAGAAACTACATCAATGCTGCAATGTTTCCCCATTATGTTCAGTATGCTGGGTCTTGTCAATCATGGTAGCCTAAGCTGATGTGTTCCTTGTCAACCTCAATACCTGGTTCTAATGCATTGGTATTGTAATCCCAGAGCCCTCTTGTGCTGGAAGCTCCACAAGCACACAATGGAAAAAGAACTCCCAATATATGCAAGAGACTTTGTTTTACCATGTACATACTGGATAAGTGTACTAGAAAGACAGCTCAATGGGGGTAGTTCCTCTCACCGTGCCACCTTCAGACAGACCTTCTGCTGTGGTAGAAGTGCAGCCTAGGTTGTCATACCTTATACTGTTCTCAAGCTTGCTGCAAGGCCATGTTCAGACCTTTGAAGCCCCAGGGGAACTCGAACTAAAATTCTAGCAGTAGAAACGTAAACAAGAGAGCTCTCTACACTTGACATGTACCATGGGCAGGTGAAAGAAGTGTTTTATCCACCTCCACTCCTGCAGGTACCTATCAGATTCAGTGAAGAATAAAATGCCCGTAAAGTAGGTCAGTAATTCTTAGAAAGCACTTGCACTGATGTCTCCTCTCAGAAGCTGTGTAATGCACTGATCTCCAAGGAAAAGGAGGGCAGAAAGGATGAGGCATTTTTAAGTGAAAGAAGAACAGTGTAGTTAGAAGCCCTTCAATTGCTGCATTTTTCAATCACAGGTTTGGCTCAGATTCCCAATGCAAAACCATCGTGGAAAGATTTCTGCAACCTAATAACAGTGTTTTCCCCAAATATATACTGTTTCCTACCTGTGGCCCCTAAAGAACAAGGATGAGCAAGAACTCAGGAGGTGAAATCTCAGAGTGGGCACAGACAGTTTTCACTGCAAGTCCTACTGAGATGCCACCTCTGATCCGCTCGCAGGGCACTTCTCCACCCAAACACGGCAACTCATGAGCAATCCCTGGCTGGGATGCTAGAAAGTAGCTTAGGCTAATTAATTGCATTTCTTGTTCTGACTGCAGTGTTGTTTTTTTTTTCCTGCCCTGCTGGATACTGAGCAGCCAGCACTGCTTCCTCTGATTAACAGCACCTCATCATGGAATCAAAAGAAAAGCTGCAGGCTAAAGAAAACCGGATTTTTGTTAGCAAGGATTCGCTCTCGGCAAATAATTATCATTGCCAATGTTACAAGGAGATTGTGAATTAACTACAGCAGACATGAAAAAAACAAATGGGGGAGGGGGGGTGGTGGAAAGCTTTCAGTAATTACAGTGCATATGTCAAATGGAAATGACTCCAATTTGCATGGCACTGCAGCCACACTGTACAATGTCTCAAGAGGATTCGCAATAACAAGCTTGTATCTTTAAAATCATTTACCAGGGTTTTAATAACCCAAAAGACACTTCAGTAAGTACAGATGGAAAGCTAGCCTGGGATTCTGAAATTTTTTAGGCCATGTGTACACAGAATTCATTATTATTTCATAATGGTGCATTCAAAAACATACCAGCCCCACTCCCAAGCACACACATGGTTTTACTGATAAAAAAAGTACTTTATAGTGGTTTGGCTCATTTTTATAGGTCATTTTTATTCCGGTACAACCAGCCACATGAGAAGCCACACCACTGCAGCTCTGTATGTAAAACATCAAGTCCCACATCTTACACCAGGACTCATTTCCATGCAGATCAGACAGACAGTTCCTTGGCAGGTCTGTATTATTTGTGATGTGCTTCAGGCTGGATGAAGTTTCCAGTTGGAAACCCAAATGTGATGGTGTGTGGGTGGATTTAGACAAGAGCTTTGTTCTGAACTCCAGATGAGGATCACAAGCTCATGGTATTACTGAAAGCAGCCATGTGTCAGTTAAGGATCACAGTTCACTCATGGATCTCAAAGCACTCAATGAAGACAAGCAGGTACCAGTCTGATATTTCAATGACAGAAGAAAGAAGAGTCAAGAAGTTTGAGGATTTCTCCTGGTGCAGAGATGGTGAAAGTAGCAAAAGCAGCAATCATATGTAATCTCCTCCTCCCCTAGCAAAGCTTCTGCATCTGCAGCAACTATGCCATCCTTTCAACCTTTCCATCCAATTTGCCATTGTTTACACTTTTCTCTTAAAAATGCCATATCTGCACTTAGCAGATTGTTGGAATGCCTCAGCTTTTCATGTTAAAAGCTATTGCAGTATAGCTGGAAGTGAAGGAACAAACTTCAGCAGTAGGATTGTTGGTCTAACTACCTAAGGGCAGAGACTTCCCAGAGATTTTCCGTGTAGGAAAACCACCAAGCTCTTGTTCTCCTGCCCTCCCACACTTACACTGTGGGTATCGTGATGGCAGAGAGAAATATTCCTGTATACCAGCATGTAGACATAAGTCTGGAGGGTCTTTGAAGCAAAAACTGCCCTAAAAACACAGCAGAAGCACCACCTGACTGTGGTTGTACCCATCAGCAGCAACATGTGGAATGCCATCAGTCAGTCCTGCATTCCCTCCAGAGATTATTTGCAATGCACCTTTTATTCTTCTATTTCCAGCTAATGGCTAATATTTACCCCACCCAACTTGAAACAAACAGTGCCAAGCGTGGGAGAGGCCAACGGCAGCTCACACCCATGACTCAAATATATCGAGGAGGAGATGACAAAGCAAGTATTTGCAGTTTCTCCTGAGGTAAGCCCAGTCTCAACACAGGGCTTCAGGGTGCTCAGCTGCTCTGAGGAACTTCTGTAGTAATGCACTTCTCCTCCATGCCCAAATTCAGCTCAGCAATGGCTGACTGCCTGTTGTTACACCCTGACAAAAACCTTGATGTGAAACAAGAGGCTCATCCTGCTTCCAAATGACAGTCATAAAGCATCACCGTCATCAAAACCGCTTGACAAGACCAGTGACTTCCTTCACAGACATCCCACCAAGCTAGTTCTCCCCAAACACAGAGTCCAGCAGCCAGTGCCAGGCTCAAGGCACACAGTGCATGCTCACACTGCCATACCCCACACCACACAAGGCTGTCTCGACCACAAGCATTTGGTTTCCCAAGTTCATCAGTGAACTTTTTACAAGTAGTAGCATGCACTGAAGTGGTTCTACTGCAGTGGTCAGCATGTCCTACCAAACACTGCATTGCCCCACAAATTCTCTCAAGGACATCACAATAGCTGACTTAGCCCCTGAGGCAGAAGGGAAGCACCTAAACAAGTCAAAATTTGTTTTCCAGGACATGGACACTTGACCTTTTACCGAACACATTCTTACTTTCCAAGGGCACATCAATGCAAAACACCACATATGTGTCCCTTCCTTCCCCTTCTTTGAGGAAATATCTGCATGTGGGCCTCCCATCCTCTTACAGGCAAGGTCAGATACAGTAGGTGGATGATCCTTCGCCCCAGGAAAATATAGCTGTGTATCCTATATAGAGAAACTTCTTTGCTGTGAGGTGAGGGAGCCCTGGCCCAGGCTGCCCAGGAAGGGTGTGGAGGCTCCTTCTCGGGAGGTTTCCAAACCCACCTGGACACATTCCTATGCCCCCCCAGTCAAGAGGAACCTCCTTTAGCAGGGGGTTGGGCTGGATGGGCTCTAGAAGCCCCTACCAACCAAAACTACTCTGTGACTCTGTATGCAGTGCTGCTTGTATTGTCTGCACTATTACCTTGGAAGAGATACGATTTGGTGGAGCAAAGAGACTGTCCTGCTGCCAGGGTTGGAGGGTGCTATAGCAGAGAGGCTGTACAAAGCTGCTCACATCTCCAGAAGCTCAGAGTACCAGGAGACAACAGCCTGCTTGATCTTCAGGGATTTCTTACATGTGCTGCAAAAATACCGCATTCATTTTGTATGCCACTTAAGTGAGGTTTTATTCACTGCAAATGCATTTAGTTTCCAACACGCTTTTTCTGAAGTGGGCAGCTTGCATTTGTCCTTGAGGCCTGACAGGACATAAAATATGGCAACAGCCTCACTGCTGTAAGCTCCATTTTGCACTACAGCAGCACACTTCACAGAGGAGTTTTCCAGTCCTCTGGCATGCCACCCCAGCGATGCAAATTTCTTTAGCTTGGACAAGTCTTAACTGTTATGCTATAGGTGTGGCTTCCCTTTAATAAAACTGTTTTTAATGCTACAATACTTGAGGGTTAACAGAGCACACGCCTGTGCTGATGCCAGGGTTTTTACAATACAGCAGGTTTCACTTGGCTCAGTGACACCAGAAGAAAAGCTGGGCTTCACAGAAATTTGGATGGTTCCCTTCTGAGTCATATCCAGTTGGGTTATCCTTTGGAGAAAAAAAAAAAGTCATCTTTTTTCTTAACAAAACCGGCCCTCCTAAGCCTAGAGACAATATTTAGTTCTCCAACTGCATGCTTCCGAGCTTCTGTGGTCACTGTTTGTTTGGCTCATCTAAAACTGTCCCTTGCAAAGCAAGAATTGGCAAAACACAGGAATCTGGTCACCTGGTCACAATGTTCTGATGAAGGGAGGCGATGCCAAGGCCAGTTCATCTCTTGCTCTTCTGCTTCTGTTTCAGAAAAGCCTCTAATGCATCCCTTCCCTTTCAGAGAGCAAACATTAACAGTGCACGAGCTCACTGCGTTGCTAAAGAATTTTCATTGCCATGAAAATAACTCTCCAAAGCACAAGCAGCAATGAACACAGCCCAGGTGAAATACTGGGCTGCAACACTTCTTCATTCATCCTCATCTGGCTCCTAGTTGAGTCAGCTGCCCAGGAAAATTTGAGGGTGGACAACAAAATACCCATTTCAGAGAAGGGAAAGAAGGCAAGAAAACAGCTGGTCCTTTGACTTCTGACATTAATGTATACAAAGCCAGGAAAACAGGTCACAATATTGCATCATAGAAGGGTATTACACAAAATATAGATAATGAAGAAAGGATCTAATAGAAAAAAAGGGACATTTCAATGCATTACAGTCTGTAACTTAAGCAGGACTCTTTTTATTTTTCCTTCCAAAAATCTTCCAACAGTTTCACTAAGCACTGAAAAAAAAGCTAAGAGGAGGCAAGAGAGATCTGTCATTCAGATCAAGCATCTGCCACAAGCTTAGCTTTCCAGCATATCCTTTCCCAGCGACAAGGACAGAGCAGCACACCTCCAGCTCTCATATGGAAGCAATTATTAGTCTGAAAACAACCTTTCCTGGGAGGAAACAAGTGAGTCTCATACACAGTCTGATTAATGACTTCCTATGTAAATTCATAAACAGTCACATTGCTCCTACCTTAGCTTATCAACATTTTAAATTTACCTGATTTTTATTGACTTGTTGATGCTGTTCTACCAAGCACTGTGATTATTAAACGGGTTCCATTTAGAGGATGGAAGGTGGCTGCAGAAACCAAGAGCACAGAGCTCTCGTATCCAGTTTTCTCAATCTAACTGTATAAAAACTCGAGTTTCATTTCAAGTTTCTTTTCTTCTTGCTAGACATAACCAGTTTTATATACCATTTGGGCTGGAGGGAATAAAAGAATGCCACTGCTTTCTCTACAGAGAATATACCAGACAATGTTGGTGGCTCCTGTCTCAAAATATCCCAAATGCACTTAAAAAAAATCATTTTTATTGATTGTTGTTACAGAAGAGATCTCTGCAAGGACCATGTCCTGCTCATCCTTGGCTTGCTTTGTACAGAGATGCTCTTGTGCACAAAAGCACTGCCATTTGTGCTCCTCAGAGTATGACAGACAGGAAAATCCTTCTCATCAGGTAGCTAGTAGGTGGGAACCGAGTACCAGGTATCTCTGTTGGCCACAAAACACCAACAACCACCTCACAGCCAGTCTCTGCAAGTGCAGGAGCCTCCAGTACTAGTTATGAGAGGAAAGGAAGAGGGAATACCATATCAAATTAAAACTGAAATGACTTGGGCTGACTCCTTGAATGACCAGAGATGACTTCTCACTGACTGACTTCAGTTAAAGCTTCTCAGCCATTAATCTGCAGTCCCTTTAAGGGACCGGGTCTGCACTGGAAGCACTTTTAATTGCATAGCTCTTTTGAGGAAAATAAAATCTTACCTTCAGTGCTGCGCTTTGTCTCCCTATAAAACATTTCAAGGGGATCAAGCAGTTTGAGCAACGAGAGTCTGGGCAGCCCCTATTTTGTCTACAGCTATTCAATTTGTCACAAACAGCCACTGCAACTTATCTGCTATTTCCACTGAAGCTCACAAAGAACACTACCCTCTGCATAACACACTCAAAGTGTCCTCAGGAAGAACACGAGTCCCAGTGCCATAGGGGCAGGGGAGCAGGAGGGGTTGGCATCCCTCTCCTTGGTCAAGACCCTGCTCCAGTTGACTCATTAGGGTTTAATTTAATTTTCCACACAGAAGCACCCACAGCTTCTTCTCACTCCTCCCTGCAGGAACTGCTTGTCCTCATTTGCCTCCCCCTCCACAGTCTTTTCACAGGGGGATCAAAAGAAGTGACAAGGTGAAATCTAATGCACGCAAATGTTTATTTGGTCTGTGCACAACTTCTATGACCTGCATCAGCTGTTTTTTTTCCTGTGACCTGTACAGCTTTTATGGCCTGATCTAGGTGCTTTATTAGCAGGTGGTTTGGACTAGATTATCTGTAAGGTTCTCTTCCAATCTCTACTATTCTACGATTGTCGGCTGAAGCCTTCACTCACCACTTTGGTGCATACAAATGTACACAACTGTAGAAAGGGGACAAAGCTTTTCCTCCACATTATCAAGAAATGCTGAAACTCTCTGCACCTGAATGCCTCAAAAAGGCTCAGAGAAGAAGGGCATGGCGTGGGGACTCCTGAGGAACATCTAGACATGCCTTGTGCACAACAAGAAGGTTCCTGGAACACTGGTTAGTCTTGGAAGCCAGGTCCTATCAATGCATACAAGCTCCATAGCATGCATTGAGATATTACTGATACAGCCAGGTACATCTCAACTACAGATCTTCTACTGAATCCTTACACTGGGCCTTTGTTTATGTTGGAGCATTGGGACCAGTGAAGCTAGCCAGCTCCACTGCAGAAGCTGTATTCCACCTCTATGATTGCAACTGGAGACAGGATGCAGCAACTTGACTCCGCGCCCGGACACATCTACAACTGCAACACTTCATCCCAGAAATTGTTTCAACTTACAGCAAAGTAAAGCTTTGCCATATCTGAGATGAGAGTTTTTGGGGGTTTCTTGTTTGTTTTGTTTGGAGTCCTTCTGTTTTGTAGTTTGGCTTTAACTTACCAATCCTACTGAGGACATTTTGGATCCTTCAGGTTTAGCCAGTGAAGGTGTGAATCAGAGACTAAAGTAAATAACAGAACAGCACAGGACAGGGGATAAAGCTCCCATTTCTTGACAGCTTGCACACAACCTGCAAACTAGCTTGACCATAAGAAAGCTTCAGAGGTTCAATTCTCTGTATTTTTCCCCCAAGACAGAGAGATATGAGATTGGCCACAGAATCATTTTTAAGTTGATTTCATAAGGAGACAAACCTCACGGGATCACACTTTAGTGTACATTTGTTTGTAGGCTAACATGTTTGACCATATGACTCCAGATGGCTTTTACTTGTTCAATAATACCATACAGGAAAGATAAAAGTGGAAAGCAGGTTTCACTCTCTTGTAGAAAATGCAGTTATTCTGACCAGGAAAGCACTTAGATTCCGGGTGCAGAGTGCCAGTCAATGCACAAGGTGCCAAGCAGAGAAAAGATGAGCTACATAAACAGGAAACCAAAAAAACTATGCTAAGGCATGGCCTTTCCCCAAGCCAGCTTAAATAACACAAGAAGGGTTTAAGAGTATCCCAGTCAGCAAAGAAAAGGTCGTTAGAGGAATTCACCAAGCAGTGTCTAGCTATGAGGAGCTGGACCATCACCTGGATGCAATACTCAAGCACTGCTTACAGACATGGTGGGAAGCCAAGCCTGGTAAGACCAAAAGAAACAACTGGCAACCTCTGAATGCTGGCAAGGAAACTCACAGAACTGGTCAATACAAGACATCGACCCTTGAGTTAAAGTGTTTGAGTTAAAGGGAAAAAAAAAGTCACTAAATATTTAAAGAAGGACTTCAAAAAAGAGTCCCAGTTACATAAAACAAAATCCATGTCATTTAATAGCAATTCCTTTCAGCATGACCTAAATTCTCCTTCAGAAACTCTTGTCTCCTTGTACATCATTGATTTAGGAATACAATAAACAATAAAAAAATGACGAGGAGAAGCCAAATTCAAGGGCTGATTTATGCAGTTACACGGTCATGGCAGGCCACAGAGGGTTTCAATCTGTGGCCAGACGCCAAAATGCAAGATCCTGGGAGCATTCAGTTGGAGAAATGGGAGAAAAACTCAGGGCTCAGAGTACACATTCACCAGCTCCCTGCCCCAGATGAAGGCCTGGTGCTACTGTAACAAAACACAGCAAAACAGATCAACACGGCAGTAGTACAAGTACACTGTCTCAGATGAGACCAGGGCATAACCTACAACTTTAATGGAAAGAGGAGTCTAAGGAGTCCCTTGATAACGTACGTTAGTGTGTGTATGAGTGAGATGCAAAGGGGAATGAGTTAAACTTAGGGGCCTTCTTCAACACACACCAGATCACCAGCTTACCTTTGGTGCCACGGGGCTTTGTTTTGCAAGAGGCAGTTCTCTAGAGGAAGATAAAGTGCAAAACGTCTAATGGTTAGACACCTGGAGAAGGTTTCACATGTACTACATCCAGCTCCAAAACAACCCCAGCTGTGTGAGTGCTGTAACATCTGCCAGCCTCTTTAAAGGCAGCTCTTGCAGCGCATGCGTAACACCTACCTATGAGGAAAAACGCTCTTCCCTTCTCATTGTGTAGCACGCGGTGGATCTGCCACCAGAAATGTACTTTGGAGTAAATGAGAAGTGTCACATCTCGTGTTCATGGTGAGGAAGGCAGTGCTGCTAAGGGGATCAAGGACAGCCCAGTGTGCAAATTGCTCTGTGGGAAGTGACATATTTGTACCACGATTGAAAGCCAGCGCAGCAGGTTTCTATGGAAAAGCACTTGAAGTCTTAACTTGAATCCCCATTTTCCTTCACAAGCACAGACACAGAGGAGAGGGAAAATGTTTCCAGCATTCCTACTACCTATAAGTCATGCTCTGCTGAGGTTAGAGTTGTGCAAATACACAGGTCTGAGTCCTTGGGTGGCTTTTACAACCAACCAGGAAATATTGAACAAATCACTTTCTGTGATGAAAGCAGTGCAGGAAAATGCAAGCATAAACCCATTCATCTTTCCATGCCAGGTCTCACACTAGAAGAAACAGATTCTTTTTCTCTAGATTGGCAAAGTTGTTTCCAAACAGTGCCTCAGAGGTCTGAATGAATATAGCATCTGGCTCTGGTGGGTCAGTTTGTGCTAAACCAACATGAACTCGACATAGAAGCAAAGCCCAAAGAGAAGCAAAGCAGGTCTTATCTGGTACGTGGGGCACCCGTGCATTGCAACCTCCTTGAAGCCATTCCAGGTTGTCAAGTGGTAGGAAGCACATAGTCAAAATCTATCAGGCAATGCTGCAATGCCTTTGCACTCCTTTCAGTGGCGGCTACTGACATAAATCACCTGATGTTTTATCATCATCACTACCTTACTGGGCTGAATGAGACTCAACACAAAGCCTAAAAGCTTCAGGACTCCCACCACTGTACAAGACACATCAAGCAAGCACTGACAGAGTCAGCTCCAGCCAGGGAGATGCCCAGCTCCCTGACAGCTGAGCCTAATGAACATGACCACACTTCCCGAAGAGAGACATCACAGTCTTCTTCACAAACCTCAGAAGGCTGGGGTGTGAGACCTCACAAGGACTATTGCAATCTCATCTGCACCTAAATCACTCAGAGAATCAAGAGACAGTCTCTGCTGTAACTTATCTTAGTCCTCAAAGAGAGCATTCAAATCACAGAAGGGAAACAACTACAGAAGGAAGGGAAAGCAAGAGGGAATTAATTTACTCCCCAAATTTGGGTGGAGGCAGAGGACTTGTGATCAGATGGTGCATATACAGAAATGCATACATCTGTGACAGTCTTCAGCTGTAAGAGAGCAGAAAATGGAGCCAAGATGGCTACAAAAGCTGCTTATGCTTTTGGCTTCATAAAATTTTATGAAGCTAGCCGTTTGAGAAGAGGATAAAAGCACTCTTTTTTTTTTTTATTTCCCACTCAAAAGAGGCCACTGTCACTTCACTTGGGTCACCTTTGCCTACACCAGGGCAGGTTTCCCTTCTGCATGACTTAGTTACTTATAAAATCTCTGAGCGCTTTCCTCCTTACCAACCACAACATCCTGTAAAACAGCAGATAATCATTAATGATTTGTACAGCCTGTGAAAAGAGGCATAGAGAGACTACAAGCCCTAGATTCATTTCTGCTCCTTTCTGCCATCCCTAAGTTAAGCATCTAGTCTAAACTAATAATCTGGGATTCCTCTGGATTCAACAGACAGGAATACTCACTGTCTGAAGGCTATTTACCTTATTGAATTAAGGCACACAATTTAGGATGGTGCCCATCTTTCCAGCATCTACAAAAAGCCTTGGTAAGCAGTCAAGACTAAATACAAGACTTAGACCAGATGCCCAAACAGAGAGCATCTAGAGTTAATTGAGGCAGGCCTCCACTATAAAGGAGGGAGAAAAATCAGTAGCAGGACAGTTAATTTGCACCCATCAAATCTCAGGCTAATGGGCAAACTATTGGAATGACCTTTCCTACACTGCATTATTTCCTAATGCCTGTTTGGCACATTTGTTTCTCTTACAGGTGTCCTCTGTTGCCAGGCACGCTGTTGAAAATCACTCACACTGGCGATGTTTACAAAAATGCAGGTTTTTCATTGAGGCTAAACATCTTACAAGAGGCCAATGTATCAAAGCACACAGTATTAGTGTCAGTCCTTCGTGTCTCATGGGAGGGACTGTGAGGCTCAGTACTCTTGGGGTACTATGAATCAGGCAGCTCAGACTTGCAGTAGTTGTGTTGGATGCTCTCTTTGGCAGCTGAAAGGCAGATAGATGTCTGTCAAGTTTAATAATAAACAAAGATTATCAGTTCAAGATCAAGCCTAAAAAGACAACTTAGAAATGCTAATCCATGTGAAGTGGTAAATTCCTGTATCTCTGTCAATGCTTTAGTCTGAGTTAGTAAAGCCAAGCTAAAATCACATCTTAGCAGGCATGGAAAGATGCTCACTTTAAGTGGGGGCCATTTGAGCTACCACATGACTTGTCTCTCTGGATGGAGACGGTTCAAGAAGAAATCCAAGGGTGGATCAGGCTGAGAGCACAACGGGGATTTCATTAATTGGAAAAATAATGCACTGGCAGAGCAAGCTGAAGGCAAGGGCAGCATTGCTGTTCTCCTCTGTGACATTCCTACATCTGACTTATTATTAATGGGCAACTGCTGCAGAAATTGAAGTGATGCTGAAATGACAACTCTATTAAAGGGGCAGATGGTCCTAGGAGCAAACGTTTCACCAAGGACTTGAGTAGAGATCATCAAGCTCATTTCTCAATGACTTAGAAATGACAGCTCACATCCCAAGAGATGAAATTTCAGAGTTACTGTACCGTGTAGCCAGGGGCCAGGAATATTCTCAAATATAACCTGACTTTAAATGAAGCTACTCCAAACACAAGTCTATCAGCATGGTTAGAATCCTTGGTAGCAGCTTTTATGACAGCCATGGTTGAAATGTGCCCTTTTGGGAAGGCAGCCAAACTGCTTACACATGGACTGCAGCTGCACCTTAAAGCCATTGCAGCTTTTTGGATGGTTTACCATTCATAATGAAGTGGGAAAAGAAGAAAAATGAATGAAAGAGGTACCAAAGTAGACCATATTTATCCAAGAAATCGTGCTGCTCTTTCTAAAAAGCTGGGAATTGGATTTGTAAGACAAAGCTTACTGGAACAAGCATTGAATGTAAATTAGTTTTCCTATTACCTTGATAGGAAATTTTGAAATTCAAATTTATGTATACTGTCAGTTCTCCCTAGGCACAAAGGATTGTGAATGTCCACAAGTAATGTGATGCCTTTCACATGTAATGCTTCTTTCCGTTTTCTCCTTGCCAATTAGTAAATCAAGCTTGATATACTCAATTATTTATAGCTCCCAATAAAAAAACATGGATATCCTTGAGGCATAGGTCAATAGGGTAAAACTTCACAGCTGATCTCTGGCAAGAGGAGTGGTCTCTAAGGCTTTCAAGAAAACATCTACCCAAAGCAGGACACAAACCAAGTTCAAAGCATGCAAACAGCATTGAGAGGACGTAGGGGTTAAAATCCATACAAAGCTGATCACATGGCAAGAATGTGGGATATTCCTTCACTGCTCCAGTGAGCAATGCCAAAAAAGTGATAGTCCTAACTATAAGAAGTTACTCCTTCAGGGCTAATACCCTCCCAACTGCATGAGACAACGGCAGAACAAAGCTTGGCAAAAACAGTTCTCACTACAAAACAGCTCACCAGATTTACAAAGACTTACCCATATGGTCAAGTTTAGGGACCTTCAGATCCCTTTTAAACTGTGTAAAACATTATCTCAGTCTAGCTATCAATTTTGTACACAAAGGGGATATAAATTCCCACAGTCTTTCCGTGCAATTAAGCCAACCTTCACTTTGCCTTTTGAAGGCAATGACATTCACATTGGCAAAATACAACAATGCTTCAAAAATAAAAGGCTTACCTACAAACACACACATATGTATGTACACGCCTAAGCATCCTGGGTTCAGTGGCAACGATGCTGCTGACTGCCATGAATAGTCCTTGCAAATTCATGTGATTGTTCTTGGCAACACTACAGCTGGAAATGCTGGCAGGGTTGGGACCATGTGCTAAACCATTTTACTCAGCAAGCGTGAGGCGGCGCTATGTTATTTTGACTCGCCCTATTGACTGTTTATCCGTCGTGTGCCATTCACATTTACAGTACAAATTATCAAATATATTACAAGCTGTGTTATTATTTTAGTATTTTAACAAATGTATTTCCATCCCTGTCCCTGGTGACTATTTGAACTGGCAGCTATTTGAACGCATAGCGAATTCGGCAGGGCTTTGGTCCCATCTTCAAGTTCAGTCTGCATGAGGCCTACACACCTCCTGAGGATCAGGGGCATTTGTGGTTTCTGCACTTAAAGGAGGACAAAGTGGACAAAGAAGAGGTACACAGACAGGCAAGTGCAATGATGAAGGGAACAGAGAACCTGCTTTACTAAGAGAGAATTAAATCTTCACCTTGAAAAAGAAAACTCTGATGAGGGACATGATCAAGAGTTGCAAAATTAGAAAGGTTGTGGGCAAGGTAGAGTTGGTTTTTGCTGAATTCAGTATTACTGGATGTGGGAGACATTCACTGAGACTAGCAGGAAATCATTTAAAATTAACAAAACAAAGTACATTTCCACAGAGCCAGTAGTGAATTTCTGGAATTCGTTGCCACAGTGATGACCTGCAGTATCTGCCACAGGCAGACAGTATCACCATGTTCATGGAGGGGTTAGACAAACCCAAGGACAATGGGTTCATAAACAGTACAGGGAACAGGCAAGGATGCTCCTGCTAACATCCACGACTGATTTCCACAGTGTCCGTTACCTCACTTGCAGCTGTGGTTGTCCCCAGTAATAAGCTTCCAAAGAAGACAGCAGTCATATTCATGAAACCTACTGAAAAAAAAGGCTATAAACATTTTCTCCCTTTAACCTGCCCCAGGGGAATTAACTCCCCTGCAGATGGGTACTCTTTTAAACAACCACGCAGATGTGACTATTTCACTTTTACAGTACTAAGGATCCTGGCAAACATCCTTCATGGAATTCCCTGACAGGCTGATGCCCTTCCCTCTTCACACCTGCTTTTACCGCAAGAATCTCAGCTCACCTACTTCTCCACCAAGGCTCTTCTTATTATGCACAGAGACTGGCTTATTAGTGCAGCAGCCTGATGAAAGTTCAACACCATCCTTGAGCAGTCCACATGACAGCCTGGCTTCACGGGACAACATGTTCTCCGCGGCACAGCAGCAGCATCAGGATGACATTGGAAACATTAATTACAAACATGCCTGCCAGGCTTGGAGCTCATAGGCTCAGAACAGTTAGAGCAGAAGGACATAGAGAAAGGACTTCAACAGATGTCAAAGGACACAGACGAGTAGTTCCTTTGCCAATTCATTGTGTTTTGTTTTCTACTGTAACAACTATTTTTGTATAAAAAACCTTTCTAAACACACTGTATGAACCTAATA
Organism: Urocolius indicus; assembly: GCA_013401255.1. Taxonomy (NCBI): domain Eukaryota; kingdom Metazoa; phylum Chordata; class Aves; order Coliiformes; family Coliidae; genus Urocolius; species Urocolius indicus. The sequence goes on along the minus strand of WBNH01011718.1, from coordinate 75,225 downwards.
TTTTCCATCCTATAAAGGAGATACTTTATGTCTAGTGGCCATCTAGTGATGACTGACATCAGTGTCAGGAAGAGTTTAGTTTGGCTCTTCACACTCTTATTTTGGCTGTCTTTCACCTGCATCTAATCTTTCGGCAGACTGTTAGTGGCACAGAATATGTCAGCAGGAATCCAACTAACTGCAAAAGGCCAAGTCAAGTGAACTTCAGCTTGAACATCAGAAGGGGGGGGAAAAAAGTCATCTTTAAGTCTTACTTCTTGTTTTCTGTCCATGTATGGAATAGGTCTTAAAGCTCAACTCTATGTGTCCTTGGGTCAAATGAACATTCATGTGAAGCTGACTGTTCATGATTACACACTTTAGTGTCAAATCCAGTAAGATCTTGAGCATCAGCAAAGAATGAGACAGACTTTTGAGTCACCAGTGAGAAGAATGTGACCTACAAATCTTGGGTTGGGACATCTTAAACCTCCGTGTATTATTGGCTTGTATTTGTTTTAACATGTTATGGTAAGAATGAATAAAGAAACCCCTCAGCACTTCTGGGGAATAGAGGTTATTTAAAATGAAGCCAGCAGCTTTGTGCTCTTGTGTGAGAACATTCCCAAAACCAGGACAATCCTACCCTGAAGTTAGGAAAGTTTGTAACTTCTACATACCTCAAACACCCCTCAGCCAGCTCAAATTCACTTATAAAGCAAGTAAGATCTTTCTACAAAGAACTGATGTTTCAAAAAGTCTGGTACTTGCAGTACCCAAGACAACATCAAGTCCCTTTCATTTATTATCTCTTTGGTCATGTCACTGCACCTTTCCTGGTGACATACTGGCAAAGAGGACAAGAATGATGTCACTTTCTCCAAGAGCAAGTTAAAATAAGTAACATCTTTTATAATTAGCCCCTTAGGCTCCTTTAAACTGCCTGAACACCAGCAAAATCCCAGTTTCCTTATTACTCCTGATTTACGCTAAAGAGTTAATGCCTACAATAGCTTCATATTGTCAGTAAGAAAAATAGTCAGCTGCTACAGGAGAATAAAGTAAAAAGAGAGGACAGGCTGTATATTTACATTTAGAAGCTTTTTCACTTTGCTCTAGGCAGAGAAGCATCAGGGTTTCCAAAACATATCAACGGGAGGTCTCTGCAGCAAACATAGTTGTTCTAAGAGTTAGTTTTACCCTACCTAGTGAAGGAGGCAGAAAAGCAAAGAGACTTTCTACTGTCTCTCCCATTACTACTGCTGTAGCTTCTCTCTACCACCAACACATCTGCACCGTTCTGTTCAGGCACCATCCTCTCTGTGGGTCTAACACTTAAGTGGACTTCATGAAGCCACCAGCTGAAGAAGTCGTAGCAGGCTTCATCACAGGTAGCAACAAGAGCACAAGCCTTATGTGCCCAGGCATATACCCACTACCTGCTGAATGAAACCCACACTACTATGTCTTCATTGATGTTACTATCTGTACTGATTACAATAGGGCTAGCATGGATGCATCCACCAGTGACCCAGCACCGGCACACCTTCTTCAGGGAACCAGCACTACACATGCTCCAAAACCTGAGCACCCTAGGTAGGACTGCTGTAAAAAGCCAGGGTTTTAGAAATTCTGTCCTACAGAAGCTACCACTTCTGCCTGAAGAAGTGGTGACTCACTGCTGTCATCATCAATAGCTGAAACTTTGTGCTATGCTTGAGGGGGGTGGAGAAAAAAAAAAATAAACAACTTTTCCCCCCTCTTTCTTTTTGCTCCTCCTGTTTGCTGCTTCTGCATCTGAGGCCACTGCATGCATTATCAGCCTGTTTCCCAAAAGCTTGTGCAGGATTTTCACACAGCAACACTGACAAGAAACCAATCTTAAAAATGCAGAAATGTGACAAATAAGATTGAGAAGAAGTAGCTATTTTCTCGCTCCATGTTTGCAGGGTACATCGAGTTCAAACTAGGCTCCCATGTACTAACACAGTGCAAGTATAATAGTTGGTAACCCCAAAACACCTGCCAAGGGCAAGCTTTTTAATTTGTTTTTTCCAGCTTGACTCAATTCCAAGGAGATTGTGCCCCTTAGCAACAGGATGAGACCTTTCATCTCTTCAGAGTACAGTCAGGTTTTTAAGAGAGCCACCACTCACATCATGTGAAGGTTGTCACCAGCCACTCTTCCCATCTCACATTTCCTCATCACTCATTTCTGTTCCCAGAATGTATCTTCCAGACAGAATCAAAAGTGATTTATTTCTCAGCAGGAAGCCTGAGTCCTTCCAGGCACTACTGGCTCGGTTCCTTTTGTTTAAACAAAAGATTTTCCCCAAAAGCTGCATGGAGAAAGAGGCTCTTTAGCTGTTTTGTTCTGTGGTTTGCTCGAAGAAGTGTCTCTCTGGAAGCAGGCAGGGCTCACGCTGAGACTGCTCTAGTGGAAATAGAAGCAGAAGATATCTGCTGATGATTTAGCACGTATTGTCTGCGCGGATATGAGGTGATAAGTAGTTTAGTTCTGCTTTGCTTGACAGACTCTTCCGAACGTGCTGCCCCAAAAAATGCTCTAATGATCAAACTATGGCACAAGAATGGCTGGAAAGTTTCCTGCTATTTCTTTCTTCCAGCTTTAGGGTATGTGTGTCTGTGCTAAAACTGATTTTGTTTAGCTTACAAACATCTTTGTGCTCAATAAGGTCACAAGCGCTCAGAGAATGAAACATACATATTTTTACACATTTCTAATACTGTTGTTTTGGCCTTGAAAAGAGCTTATGGACGATAGAGAAAAAGAAATAACAAACTTGTTTAGATCACCGACCTGAATTTGATCTGGTCCCCCTGCTCCTTACAGCCAGGGGAGGCAAGAAAACGGATGCCACTCAAGGCTAAAACGCTTTAGAAAGACACCATAATTCAGGGCTGACCACATCATATGCCTCTACATCCTGCCAGTCCCAGCATCCTACAAAAGCTTCCCAAGAACAAATACATACCAAAAGAAACAGGACTCACTATGAGAGTTCTAAATATCCATATTCCCTGAGCTCATGCCAGATGTTGTTTCCTTTTATAAGCCATGTCTTGGACAAATAAAAGGTACATACCAGGGCGAATGCCACACACTAAAATGCAAAAGCTGTAAGCACAGCCTGGTCCAGTTGAACACGACAGAAGAAATGAACACCAGCCTCCCCAAATCCCTTCTGGATACAGATCAGAGGTTAGCATAAAGCAGCCAGTCGGTTACAGCGTTACCTGGGTCAGAGGGCTGGGCATCAGCAAGGCAACAATAAAAAATGCCTCCCTGCAAGACAGAGATGAACATACCAATGCTGAATTTACCTTAAAAAGTAGCTTTTCCAGTCTCTCTGCACCTGAAATGCTAAGCTGATGCCTCACACACAGCACATATTTTACAAGGAGTGCAAAGACTGGTTACTGCTAGAGAGAGGGTAACCTTAAGGCTGAGGAGGAAGACATTTTCACTGCAACACTTAGATAACACACAAATAATGGTAAGGCTTCTGCAAGTGAGAAGCAGGAACTGCAGGCGAAGATATCGCTGTGTTTGCTTTTCCCTCAATTTCTTTCCTGCTGGCTCTCAGAGAAAACAAATTATTGTGCCCAGTAACAACTCTCTTTTTTTTTTTCCAGCAGAAGAATTAATTAGTTCTACTGTGCCAAATTCTGGTTTGGAAAATAACCGTTTACCTATCCATGAATGTCCCCATAATGACAGCAAGGGTACAACTCACTGTGGAAGCCAGATACAAAGAGAGGTCTTAGTACTCCTATTTGGAAAGCACATGACAAAGAAACACGCTCTCTGCTCACCTAGAGTGCCTTTTATTTTTCCCTAATGGCTCAAACACCAGTATTTCTATGAAAAAGCAGAGTAGAAAAGCATTTTGGATATCAACAGGTAAACAAGCCTGCTGATTAGTTTAGTCTGGTGATTTTGTGCCCAAATTGGAAGTTCTTTTTTTTACCTTCTCCTCTTTTTACAAGTAAAAAACTCCTTTCACAGCCTTCCTCAATTAGAAGTCCAGTGTGGAGCAAGGCATTCCTCCCCAGGTTTTGGCAGTAATCTGTCAGCATTGCAGAGCTCCGAGCTCTCCACATGATCAGCTCCCCCTGACCATCTGGCAAATTACAGGCCTAAACAGTGATTTTGTCTTCTGTGTTTCTGCATCCAAAGATTGAAAGTTTGAAGTACTGTCTAAGTACAGTGGTTATCCTTTGCCTTCTGTGGTTGAACTACACTATAAAAACAGCTAGCAAGACCCGTGTCTATAACAGTAGAAGAATCAAGGCAGAGGAATGAGAAGTTATAACCATAGAAGAGTTCAGTGTTAGAATTGCCTATTGACATGACCATTGCTTCTTTTGATCTAAGGAATGCTACTCACTTTTGTACAGGGCCCAAAAACTTGATCATACCTGATTTTGTTCTATCTGTAATACCACTTAACTCCTACCTGATGCCTTTTTTAAACGAATGGGAAAGTAACATCAGAAGCCACCATTTTCGTGAGCGGCCACTGATTTTGGACGAGTCTGAACTTGAGAGTCTACCGCGGAAGCCTGCAGCACAGTTGCTTCAGGAGTGATGAAATGAGAGCACATATTCAGCAATCATCAAAATCAGGCCCAAAGGACCGCCCCTACCTTCTTCCTTCAAAAGAGAACACTACTGCCAGTGAAGCTTAGATTGTAAAAGTTACCAGAAATGCCACAAAACTGCACAGGGACTCTGCAGCCTCCTCCAGGTGGAAGGTACCCAGATGTCCTAGTGATGAGCAGCATTCTGCAATTCTAAGGATCAACAGACAGAGTTGTCTGTGCAAGTCCCGTCCACAGGTAACAGAACTACTGACCTCCAAACTTGTGCTTCAAGATCACATCTCCTTTTTATTTTTTTAGTAATTACAATGAAATCATACTGTATTACTGTCAGTGATGTATGATACAGCACATCCTCTCCGATTCTCCAAGGTCTTCAATGACTCAACTGCTTTAGTTTACATGCACAGAGACACTTTCTGTGACTATATTTAGTTTTAGAGAGGGTCTGGAAAAGTGATATCACCACTGGAATGAGGAAGTATTTATCCTCCAACTAGAAACACATGATGATGATGTAAAGGTACTATTTGGAGAGCTCTATTTATATGGTTGTTTCCTGAATCTTAACGTGACTTGGAGAATCTCAGGACGTAATGTGGTGTAATCGGCGCAGTCTGTGGAAATCACTGCCAAAGTTTCACAAAAATTTGACTAACAGCAAGTTACCACAGCACTGCGAAAGAGGGCTGAGCAACGAATCCTGAAATGTAATGTCTTGACCAGTTTGGTACCAATGGATTTAAAACTGCGTTACTAATAGTAGGCTGGTGACAGAACTACAGAGGAAACAGCCAACAAGTGCAGGATAGTAAATATGCAAAGGCAGTTAGTGTACAGTGAAATCTGGTTTCACTAATTACTGCTTGTTGCAATTACTCCGCTTTTACGGATCAATAACTGCTTTCCCAAAGCAAATTGCTCCTGCTTCTTGACCAGTCAGGAATTTCTGTGATGATCACTTGTTTAAAGTACTTTGTGTAAGGTTTACAAAGGCAGAGAAGATCCAGCTGCTGAATAAGCTCCCAGGAGTAAATCTTGTGAGCTCAGTCTGACTGTTTCCTGAGAGCACCGCAAACCTTTTTGCCCAGACCAGACACGTCTCCAGTAAAGAGAACAGCCTTCAACCACTTCCCCTTCTTTTCACCTTTAAAAACTAAAAATAAACTCTCTGTACTCTGAGAAAAAATAACCGGGAGCCCGATGACTATGACCACTCTGATGTAGCAAGCTGAGGAAGAACATGGCAAAGGTTATTACAAAGAGGACAAGAAAATAAGAATCAAAGAGTTAACACTTGGAAGTGCCAGTGGTGGTACTGAATTACACCAAGCCCATTAGAAACAGGAGCAAGGAAAGCTGGCATTAGCATTCCTAATTTGCTCTGTTAATACACCTAACAGACCTTGATTGTTCTTGAAAAGATAAGGCAAAAATCCATCAGCAAATACAAGATCCTCTAAGAGGTTCCTTGCACACACCATCATCTAATAATTTTGATATGCTATGTGGATCTCTAAATATGATCCTCTGTTTCTGTTCCAGCCTTGTTTCTGGAACTCATCCAGATCCATCTTTAACAACTGGGTTATACTATATACCATAATGGTCTGTGTACCAGCACAGGGATCACGCAGAGCACAAACTGCTACCCTGTCAAAACAGCAGCAGCTTTACACCTGTTTTGCATGAAAAGACAAGCAGAATAGTGAATCAAGCCATGTTTATAGTTTATATTTGACTAATAGATTATTCACTGCTTGGAAAGTTTAATATTTAATGAAATCACAGGGTAACGAAGCAGTGCTACATCGCTCAGTTCTTAAGGGCAGAAATTCCTGTGGATTACAGGAGCAGGCAGGATGCCTAAACCTAAATACAAGAGAGCATATGGGAAATGAATCTCACAGAGGAGAGGATCATAGCAACTATTTTCCTTGATTTGGGTGATCCATTGTTCCCCTCATCATTCCAACAGGAGGTGAATTTGATTCCAGCAAGAGGAGAAGAGACAGAGTAAAAACACCACAGATGCCTCAAAAAATTATTTAAGCTTCAAGACTATCTAACAAAAAAAATTCTTATGTTGCCACACATCAGTGAGGAACCGTCAGAAAACACATACGGCTGAGCCCCATGGACCTGGGTTCTCCATGAACCCCATGAATATCAAAGGTTCTCCATCACAGCTCAGAACGGTCTTGCATCTCTGCTGTCACTCATCAGCCCCTCAATTCTTTGCTCGGCCACCTATACTCTCTTATGTCCCTCAAAGTTCTCAGCTTCCAAGAAAAACCCTGGATGGGTAAGTCTTGCTGATGCACACTATTCAGCGTCCCATAAGACACAGCTATCACAGACACCATCAGCACCATACTTAGCTTGAAAAGAGAAATAGAGACAAGTTTGTACTTTAGCTACATGTAGGCTGATTGAAAGCCATTTTTCAAAACATCTGCTTGTTTACTTCTTCAGTATGAAATATTTCACACTGTTTTACACTAAAATAGCATTTCCTCAGTAAAAGTCTGCTATCAGGAAAAACGCTCCAGGTCTTACACTGTGACAAAGGTACATATGTTTCAGTCTTCAGCAAATTGCTTTCCTGTTCCTATCTCTATTTTCTGACCTTCAAATTTCAGCAATCAAATATTTTAGCTAGTTGCGAGACAACTGCAATGCAATTAGAACCAAAAATGCCCTCTTAGCCACAGTTTGGTTGCTGAATTCCCCTCCCCAAAATAATCAGTTTAGGAGGCCAGAAAAAGAATATATTAACAGTCTCAAACCCATTTTTGTTACTGTTGAAATCTTTCACAGAACTAAATGAAAGCCATTGCACTCTTCCATAACTGAGCAGAGGTGCTGGCACAATTAGTCATTAAATAAGGTTCTTATCTTGTTACTGTCACACACAATATTAATTCAATTGTATGCCAAGACTACAATGTTAATGTAACCATTGATTGCTTGTATTCCTTATTACACAAACACTGTAACAGTATTAATCATATAGCATCCAGCATCATTAATGTGACCTTTCAATACTACAACGGTATTAATACAACCCTTCAGGCTGTCTCTCAGGACATGTCAAACTCATAATTTCCACAAATCTGTCCAATCTGCTTTACTGATGTTCTCCTTATTCTCTCATGTTCTGTGGTCCCATTACATACAATACTCTTAAAAATGGCTTTCCTTCGCCCTCTGCATCTTATCCCTGGCTAATTTGATCAGCAGTTCCGGTTGAATGCGAATGGATGACAGACAGATGGGCAACTATTTACAGGCTTCTCACTTTCAGCACTCAGTAAATTCTTGGCCTGTCTTTTGGACAGCACATCAACATCAGGAGGTTGGGGCATCCCTTTTTTCTATAGTAGCTACCAAGAGGACAAGGGGTAATGGGATGAAGTTGAAACACAAAAAGTTCCACTTAAATATAAGAAAAAACTATGTCACTGTGAGGTGAGGGAGCCCTGGTCCAGACTGCCCAGAGGGGTTGTGGAGGCTCCTTCCTTGGAGGTCTTCAAGACCCACCTGGACACGTTCCTGTGTGACCTGATCTAGGTTAGACCTGCTTTGGCAGGGTGTTTGGACTGGATGATCTCTAAAGGTCCCTTCCAACCCTACCATTCTATGATCCTATGATTCTATTATCTAGCTCAACCCAACAATGTAAAAGGAAATGTTTCACTTCCCGTGGAATTTCACCTCCCTCTGCTTTTCATCCTGGGGACAACACAGCTCAGCCCTGTATTGCTAGCTGTCATCTTGGATAAGTGCTTCTTTTAAGACTACACATCTGGATTATACTGAAGGTCTTGCGGAGACAGAGCTTACTCTCACAGCTCCTCCTGATTTCCTCAGCTCTGCAGGGCACTTCTCTTATAGACCAGAAGCGTGCCTATTAGCAGTGTCACTTGCAAAGCTCCCAGACAGAGCTACCTGCAAGCAGAGTAGCTACCAACAGAAAATGCACTTTAAACTCAATACTTATTTTAACCTGTTAACACAGAGGAGTAGACAAGACATCCTGCATGTACTTTTCACAGCGTGTCTGTGCAGTTCTTCCTTTCTCAGGCATTTGGCATGGAACATCTCAGTGACTCCAACATAATTTCTTCCAGTCCCAATGAAGAAAAGGTTTTTCTCTCCCATTCACAAGGCTTCAGCAAAGATCACAATCCCAGTCTGTCACTATCACCTCATTCCCTGCTGTCTTCACCAGCTCTCTCCACACATTCTTGCATCAAACTTATCTTTGACTTTGGGCTTTCAACCTAAGCTTATCTTTGGTTTCAAGGCTTTCCATCACATACCCACACCCTATCTATCATTCTTCACTCACTGCCAAGGCATTGATTCCTGCTTGTGATCATCCCATGAAGCCTTGTGCTATCACGCACTATTAGACTTTCCAACAAGCATTTTCCCTGCTTGCCTGCATCCCACCTTTCCTGCTGCTACTGCTTATCTCCTCCTTTTTTTTTTCTATATCAACTTTTCTGTGCCACCTGTATCAGAACTGACATCTGGCTTCTGAAAAATCTTATGTCCTTGTCTTCTCTGCACTCACCCATGTACCATTTACATCCATCTGATGTATACTGAGTTCTACTAAGATGAAAAGCTCAGAGCGAATCAGCTTTCCACTCTCTGCTGATACAGTGCCCAGCACACAAGAATCTTGCTTGTGCCAGATAAGGCCTATAGTATGGGAACATGTAACGTAACATGTGTTGTATGTATGCACCATGTAACGTAATGACAACACAGTGCAGCTCTAATATATGGCCACATGCATCTGCGTTTGTTCTGGATGCCAGCAGTCTGTATAACAAAAGAACCAGGAGGTAGAAATGAATGAACAAAACCACACCACTACTTTTGCTACTTGAATGTACGTCGGAAATTTTGAAGTTGGATAAGTATTTTGGAACATGAATATTCAAATTCAGCTTATTAGTATGCACACACAGAAATGGAAAACAGTCTAGTTTAGTGGTAGTCTAAACTCTGGAGTCATTCTTAAAACCTTGCCCAAGCACCCACAGATTCTCCAGTCCATCTGCTGTGAAAACAGCTTTATCTATATCTTGCTTTATTTTAGCACAGCGTATTCTACTCTTCTAACAAGATTACACTGGTATAAACCATCTTTATAACTGTGAAGCTGCAGGAGTATTGTTTCTGTTAGTCTATTTCAGGTTCTGTAACAGTGTAACAAGTCCACTGAATCATAAACTCATATAACATATAATCCCATGGAATCACCACCCTGAATGGGAATAATCAAGAAAGCCTACATGGGGATTCCCACCTCTAATTTACCTCATTTGAAGTTTTGGCCCCATTTTAAAGGTGAGCAGCTCTAACACATTTTGGAGTCATGCTTGATGTTTCCCTCACACCTGTGGAGACGGCACCTTACCCCTGTTCTCCCAAGTCACGTCTAGATTGCAAGTATAACATCTGCTATGCCTGCTGCCACACCTGAGTGAGTTTTACTCTAGCAGCAACAGCAATGAAATCACAGCAGCGAGGGCTGTCACAGACCAAAGGATGCCTGGTGACTTTACACAGAGTGTGCTGAGGTCTGTGCTACTCCGGCTGCCCTGTTGCTGATCATCCTGGCTAGGTTAGGGCATGCAGGACATAGTATCTTTCTATGTGAAGACGGTTTTGAGCTGCTAGGGCAGAAAATTGTGACTGTCGTCGTGTTTTTCTTCCTGTTATTCTTGAGCTCCCACTTTCTTTACTTTAGAGCCTGGGCCCTCTGCTACTATGGCCCAGAATGCTTAAGAGCCATTTTTCCTATTTGAAATACAGAGAAAATCTTTGCCTCTACGTGTGTTGTACACCTCTCAGAAGGGTGGCTGAGGACTGGATGAGTGTGGAAAAGGAAACCTCACTACTCTCAGGTGTGTGCACTTCAGGATTGGCCACACTGATGGGAGTGCTGTGGGGAAAAAAAAAACCAAACATAGCTGCTGTTCAGTTCAGGAGCAGGTTATGAGTCTCAGGGGATGTCAGTCTCATGCTTCCACTGGCCTTCAATTCACAGAACAGTAAAATGCAATTGTTGTATTATGAGACCCAAATGTAATACACGAAGAATGTGTGGTGCATTAAACCCATCTGGTTCATACAGAAACTCATGTATAATTCACAGTCTTTGTAAATATGTCAGCTTAATGCCTCTCTGGCACCTATTGGCAAGGCTCTGTCTCCCTTGGGTTAGACCTGACAGCTTCTGAAACTGGACCCCGACTCATATGACAGACAGTGCTGAACTCTGGATATTACTGAATAACAACTAGTTCTGAATACAGCAGAAAAAAAAATCTTACGACCAAAGACATTCTTTTAAGTTCTTCCTTGTCTCTTTAGTACAATATTAAGTCTTAATCCTTGTTGTGATGGAAAAACTCTTTAATTTTTGTAGTAGAGCAGGATTGCATCTAGGCACATACACCAGAAACAAGTTTTAGTTACCCTTCTTGATATTGATTAAAGTTGTTAGCTGTCTGATAAGTCTTTCAGACATTATTTGTAGTTTAATATGTATGATATTTTCCTTTAGACTTAGATCCAGGCTTCTGAATAAGAGTCACTTGCTAATACATGGCTGTGCACAGAGGACAGAAGCGTGCAGTGCCACAAGGCTCTTGGTGACTCTTGGTGCCACAAGACTCTTTGTCCAATTCTATGGACAAAATGAGCTGCACTTATGTAAAGCCTGTGAGACTGCATGATCTGGTGTGTTTGGGTGCTTGGAAGCACTCCTTTCCATAGAAAGCAGCAGCTTGGTTCCACACCTACTACTTGGAGGAGAAAAAAAACAATTCCCCTAGGTACCATAGGCACTGTGAAAATGTTAAACACCAACACATTTTCCTCTGGCTCAATCGAACACGCTGACAACTTTTTACCATTGGGCAGTAAATTGCTAAAACACACTGGTCTGTGGGATACTAATGTAGCCTGGGTTGGAGCCAAAGTCTCAGGAAGTCTAAAAAAGTTGTCCAATGAATTTAGCCTTCTCTGGACTTGGTCCTTGGATGAGGTTTTCAATGGCAATCAGCAGAGCTCAGTTTCATTGACCCTAACCCCACTGGGAGCAGAGAATCCAGTGCTGAGCTCTCCTGGCCTGTTGAATTTAATACCGTTATTGAGTTGATTTAAAAGCACAGAGAGGAGGGAAAACTTTCTGCATTTTCAAGTCAGATACTGTATATATTCCCTCAAGACCTGGTTTTACAAGTGACTTAAACTCAGCTATAAAGCTCTCTTGTCCACATGGCCGGTGTGAATTATTTTCCTCTGTACAGATGTGCCAAACCAGGGGCAGTGAAAGGTGAGTCTGTGTTGTTGAGGACAGGATTTTGGCTGGAGCTGGGAGCCCTCTCAGGGAAACTTAGTTGTCGTCTGAGAAGGGAGCTAGAGCAAGACATTTTAACATCTGGAAGCCCTCTGAGGCCATATCTTAAACTCTGCTCCTCTTGCTGACCTCTGGCTTCTGCTGCTGTCTTTAGGCTGCCATTTATTGCATTTCATCAGCCAGTGGAAGTTGTGTGGCAGCCTTCATGCCCTGTTATAGGGTTTGGTGGTAGTTCTTTATTCTCTCCGAAATTCCCATAATTCCTCTCTTTGGGAAACAAAACAAACCCTATCTACAATAAAAAACAAGAGCAAGTCTTCCTGCAAACACACCATCACAAAATCTGGCTGCTCTTTCCCACCAAGGCTATCTAAACCAAGCAGCCTTTCCCATATCACCTTCAAAGCCCTTGATTTAAGGAAAGGGAGTGATTACCCATTCATTAAGGATAATGGCTATTTACTTTTGGAAACAATGGACTTGATGAACCACACAAAAACGACCTTATTTTCAGAACTATATATGCCTTGGATCAAACTGGCTGGGTTTGGGATGGAAATGCGTACATAATATTCAAGAGGTGGTAAAAAATGACCTTTTGTTCTGAGAGAAATCAAGATTTAATTATTTATTTTAAATCTTGAAATCTAGAGGACTGACATAGCCCCAAGCATGGAAATGCCAGGCTAGAAAACAATACTATCATTTAAAGTAATGAGAAAAGAGCACAAACTTTAAAACCTTATAATGATTGCAAGTTGTTGGACTTAACTGAGACAGCTTGCTAGGGTTTCCTGTGATGGCTTCACATATTCTAAATGTGTATCTTTGCTCTCTCTGCAGTAGAATTTTGCATGTTTTCATCAATATGTGGAAAACAACAACTCCTGTTTCCTGGAATGGTTTGGGTTGGAAGGGACCTTTGAAAAGATCACCTTGTCCAACCCCCTGGCCTTGGCAGGGATACCTTCCTCTAGACCAAGTTGCTCTGAGCCCCATCCAACCTGGCCTGGAACACTTCCAGGGATAGAGACAGCCACACTTAGGTGTTTAGATGGATCCATTTTAGTTGCAGAGTAATTCAGATATGCTGGGACCTGTGCAGGCAAGGATAATAGTGTTACTGTGCTAATTAGTGTATTCTCAAAAGCCAGGGAATGCTGCTGGGCTTGCTGTGTAAATTGGGTTGTGTTTTATAAACTGGAGGTGATGGGATAACAGAATTATTCCCATTCCTATCTTGATCCTCCTGGTAGTTTTTCAAACCTGGGGAGCCTGAGAAGCATCCACAGTCTGGGCCACGTATAGTATCTACAGCTATTTTGAGCACTTCTGGAGTTTATAGGGATTTATTTCTGAGACCATAATCTGAGATTCATTCCTGAGTACAAAAACTGGAAGTAAACGTCACTGAAAACTCAGGTGAAGCAAGTGTTGGACCTGTCAGATGAGGTCCTGACAGTGTTTATCAGAGGTACAGATATGCACAACAGAGACTCTGGATGACAGGATCCCGATGGCTGTTGTGCAGTAATCACTAATGGCTGATGTAGAAACGCTGACGACCAACTGTGTGATGGCAAGTAGGAAAACCACACATGAAAATTACACCTGCACAAAAGCCATGAGCTTTGAACCTGGGTAGGTGGTTCTTTGTAGGCAAGTGACTTGTCAAAAGCCTTATATGAGAGCACCACATGATGCAATCAGAATAATCAGGAGTTTTTATGTGCCTTGGGTAAAACAGGGTGGCTATATCTTTGGCCTTGGCAGCTTAGGTGGACAAGTTTTGACCTATTGCAGTTTTATGAAACTCCTAACTCCCCTTTTGATGTCTATGTAGCTTCCTATTGCAACACATGCTTTCTCCCTTGTGGAGACCTCCAGATGCATTTCTGGTCACAGATAGACATGATACCAGTGCCTTCTGTTGGGCCTCTAATAGAGTGCACAAACCCTACCAATAATACCATGTCCAGTATCTGGTTGCTGTTTGAAGCCGAAGTCTTGTCAGTGCTGATACTGAGCTCTGCAGGGGAGGTTGTGACTGAATATTTAGGTCTTGGACTCTTTGCTTGTTATCAGGGATTTTTTCCAGAAAATATCGTGTGATTTTACTGATGTTTATCAATTTGTAATGAGGATGTGAATCTCATTTACACTACTGTGCTGCTTCCTACTGCAAAAAAGTGCTTTAAAATGCTCATGTAGTAAGTAGATAAACACCTAAAGGATGCTTTAGACTTGGGTGAATGGAGTGAAGGGGTCTCTTGGGTAGGTAAGTCAGGCTCATAATACATAATATCTCTGAAGGGGGTTGTTCTATTGACATCTGATAATGTGTTGCAATTTATAGGGACGCTGTTATTCAGCTAGCATTGTAAGCTGTGTGAACTTCTGCTATAGAAACAGCATCATCATTCAATGCATCTGGTCTGGATGAATGAAGCCTTCTCCCTTCTGCTACTGCCTCTGCCCTCTGAGAGACTTTGGCAGATCCCAGATTTGTTATTTAGTTCAATTTTAGATAATTTCATTGTTTATTGCCCCCTTTTGCTATTGGTTAGTTCAAAGGCAATATGCCATCCAGCCTTGGACTTCTGCTACAGATGTGGACTCTCCAACATGCTAATGAGCTTCAGTAAACAGATGCTTGTTTTTGTCCTGGTTAAACACAAGACTTGGATGGTTAATAAAAGTATGTATATTGACAGTTTAATTTCACACACAGGTTTCCTAAGGGCCTCATGCCAAATCAAAGGAGCGATTCTAGACTACAACACAGCTAACTTGGTTGATGAAAAGCAGTAACTTTGATCTCTCTCTCTAGAAAATTCAAATATGCATGTGTATGTGTATACAGAAGGGGAGAGCATCTCTAAGATTTGCACACGTTTTTTGAGTACGTTTCCAAACTGTTTTACTACAAATGCTCTGTTTGATTGTCACTGTGTGGTCGTGGTGGTAGAAGGTAATTAAGATCTACAGAAAGACATAGTGTCTTGCATTTGACCTGCTGATGAAGCTGAGGAAAAAGAAACAAGTTTTCAAACACATAAAAGTCTCTCTTTCTTTCAACTTCGGAGTGTTACAGGAGCCTTAATGGGTAAGACAGACATGCTGCAATTTCAGCAGATTTTCTGTTCTTCAGTTTTTGTTTTGCATTCTGGGCAGTGAACCATGCTAAAGCTCTTTCCACTTCACTAGTGAGTGCCGGAAAAGTGTAACTGAGAGCTTATATAGTTCTGAGCAGACACTGCAGTAAAATTCCCTTCTGATCCTTGTTGCCATTCAGGCTTTTGCCAGTGCTGCTAAGTCACCTAAAAGGCTGGATTAAAGATATCTTTGCACAGTCAGAGCTGGTTAATCTGTGCTTGGTTTATGTGTCTGGACAAGCAACAAGTTATCATTCATGATCGTTTATGCTTCTGACATTTGTGCTATTGTCTTAAGATGTTATTGCATTGTAGTTTTGACCACACTTCTGAGGTCATTCACACAGCATGGGTAACCTAACTTTGGTACAAGATTGGTCTCCCACAGCACCTTAGAGATAGAACAGTCCCATGAAGCTTAGCAGAGCATCCAAAGTGGGGTGTTTTCTGAGGGAACTTCTTCCCCCATGGGGTAGTGCCTCTGTTACCACCTTACATATATTTTATCGTGTGTCGATACAGCTTGGAGAGTACTCCTATAAATCCTCAGGGTCTAATCTTGTCATAAAACACCTAACAGAATCCCATCCGCTCTAGCTGTATTTCTGTAACACCCTAACAGGTTCTCTAACATGACCTCTGCATTCAAAAGGCCATGTTCCACCCCTGGGTTTCTTGACATAGCAAAACACCCTTGAGTTTCTTAACACAGAGTTTACATGTCCTCTCAGTGCATCCGATATTTAAGTAAGCTTTCAAAAAGCCTATCATCCCCACCATGAATGAGACTGTTCTGCTTGATGCTGTGAGATTTCAGCTCAGGATAGGAGAACAAGTGCTCCTGTAAAGTGGATGCTAGTTTTTAACTGGGTGCGTCTGATCATCACCCTTCTCCACCAGCTCTCAAACACTGCTAGAACATCACCCACTTGAATGGCAAAAGCTGCTGGCAGGCTTGCAATGTATAGACTGAGCTGCTCACTGAAGACATGGGAAGATAAAAAAAGCTACTGTCTACCTATCTGACTCTGCTGGGATCAATGGGCATGCCAGATCCAGCACCACCATGCAGGCTGCCTTCACGCTGTGCAGCATGAAAGCACATCACATCCTGCAGACTGCTTCCAGCAGCACAGAGTAAAAAACACAGCCCCTTCGTAACAAAGGCATTCCAAAAGGTCTGAGAAATTGCATTACAGTTTTCTTGTCCTGCTTCTCTCTGATCCCTCCAGCTTTACAACAATGACAACTGATACGTTCTGCATTGTCTCTGTTGGCTGTAACAGTTTAGACCCTCCGATGTGTCATCTTTGACCACACACCAGAAGAGGGACTGTGACCACATCATCATTACAGCAGCTTTTCTGGTCTTACTACACCGTTTAGACATGACAAATTGGACACTGACTTGGGTTTTCTACGTCAATTGTGTAACCTTCCAACCCATTTTAATGGCATCTGAATGCAGTTCAAGAGATGATTAGTAAGCTGAGGTCATCTCAGCAATCACACTGAAGAATAGGTATGATACACTAATGGAGAAGTTTCTAACAGAAGTAGATGCGAGTCTGAAGAATTTAGTAAAAAGGACAGAAGGGAACTCATGAAGGCATTAAAAGTTAGAGTTGCATGGAAGTAACGATTGAATTAAGAAAGGGCAATGCAGCCCAACTACAAAGGTACCAGCAGAGACTTCAATCTCAACTACAGCCTTCCTAGGATGATGGTGGAATCCTCACCAGGGAAAATATTTTACATTAGATACATCACTAAAATGTGCTGTAGGGAAAGCTCTGCCCTGTGCAAATGAGGTGCCCAGGTGCCCTCAAAAGCACCGTCAGCCTCAAATGGCTATGAACATGAGACAATAAGAGAATCTGTCAGAGACAAAACCAAATGTGAATAACTGTTTTCATGATGACTCCATAGCAGCTTACTGCAAAGGCATAATATGACCAGTTGTTCCAGCATGCCACGATCATGCCAGCAATGTCTCTGAATGCTCTTATTTCTTTGTAATGTACTGTGACTATTACAAGAAAAGGCAGTCCTGGGACTGAGAACATTACTGCACATCTGTGCTAGCTAAATATCCACCACTACACACGTAATGCTGAATAAAACCTGGCAGAATACATTCAAGTGACAGCATTAATCTGCTCTCTGTCTGATCACAGTATTTTTAGTAGGTTTCTCTCATGGTACGTTAACATTACAACTGTTGTAGCCTCGGTGCTTAGATGGTAAAGTAGTGGAGGATAAGACAGGAAGAAAATGTCAGTTTAGCATCACTTCTGGATTAAAATCAGAGGGAAGGACAGCTACCAAGGAAGCTCACAGGAACAGGAAACACAGCATGAGGGAAATGGCAATGGCCACCAACCAGTATCTTTGTTGTGGCAACCCCAACTGCTCTTGTGTTTCTGTGTCTACTTAACTCCCTTGTGACAAGATGCTTGCATCTTGTCACAAGAAGGAGAAGCCATACACAATACCCAGTTCTTCCACAAACACATCTCAAGGGAACGTTCTAGCTGTCAGTAGGAACAGGGCAGGCCCCTGCTCTCAGGCCAGGTTATGGTCAGCTGAGCCGAAACGTCTCACACCACATCCAGCGTCATAAGCCTGTTATTGGATTTGCTGAATTCCTGCTGGGTGAGGTATGCTTTAAAAGGTTATGATTCAGAAATACACTCAAGGAGGCCACAATCAACAGCTTCTAATGAAAGACACTGTTATTTTTGTATTCTGCAACTGAGAAAGACACAAGGATGAGATGCGTTTGAGCCCATGAGGTTAGTGCACAGGTACACTTGTCCCTAGGCAGTCTTTCCCTTTTGCACTGTTTTTGTGTGCCTCAAACTTTAGATCCCCATTGACTACTGTCTGGCAAACACAGCATTAACAAGTCAGAAGTGAATTCAAATGGGCTTCCTGTAAACTGCTCCTAAGCCACAGTGCAAATCAGCCTTATTGTATCAGCAGCCTACTCTGCTCTCCACACCACTCAGCAAGGCATAGACCTTTCCCAGAGGGCCAGTCAACCAGGTGAAGCAAGCACATTTCTTCATATCCCAGTCTGCTGGAGGAGGGCAAACACTCAAATAGCTCATGAATAATACATTGTCTGTTTATGCAACTCCAGGGACCCACTTCAAATCAGCTTGTGGTCTCTGAAATTATTTTCAGTATGCTTGGCCAGTCTCTTTGGTAAGCAAATGAAAAAGCTGCTTTCAAAATTCTCTCTGCTCACTTGAGGCTTTCACTCCTCCCTGCTAATACATAATCCAGAAGAAAGGAGACGTGATTTTCTGGTCACTCCAGTTTCACGCTGGTACTACTTGACTGACTTCAGTAGATTTACTCCTCATGTACACTGCTGTGACACAGTGAGGTTCAAAGATGGCTTAACAGCATACAGGGATGTACCAGCCATTCAGAAACGAGTCAGGAAGAGATCAAGCTGCATGTAGCATCATCAATGGCTTCTGAGCAGATGGTTAAGCACGAAGAATCAAAACAAGGGCTAAACCAGCCTTTTCTTCCATGTTGTAAAGGTGCAATCTGAAACAACGAACAAATAGCATGGGAGGGAGAGGGTGAACTCATAGGGGAAGAAGTTAGAAATTATTCCTCCACCCTGCAAAGAAATCTTTTTAAATACTGGGCCTTGGCCCAGAGGTTTGGCCCCAGGGGATATGATGTCAGTAAGCCAATGCAATAGCAGAAGCAAACCTTGAAATGTAATGCCAGCTCCTCCTTGTAAGTTTCATCTAATCCAAAATATTTCACATGAGAAAGACTTGCATAAAAAGAAGCCAGAAGAAAAAAAAAAAACATAGCTCAAATATACAAAGTCATGCAAAGTCTAGAAATAGCCATGTTAGGAAAAGACTAAGCTGTTGGTTGGGCCAAGCCAAGCAAGACATGGTCACAGCTCCCTTAGCTCTCTGTTTTCAAGCCCAGTGTTCAAAAATGTGCCAGTGTGGGCTGCGAACCGGGTGAGAAATGGACAACAATTAGCTATAGCTTACAAACAAAACATTAAATAATCCAAGGACCACCAAGCTTTTCTGGATTTAAAAAAAAAAGAGGAGGAGCTGACTTGTCTCTTGGTCCTACATTCATGTCATTTGCAACCATATAAACATTAAGTTAAGCCTGAAATACTAATTTATTGCACATTTCTCCCTTGTGGATTGATTGTCTGCACTTGAGAAAGGTACGTATCTGCAGTCTCTTATCTCACAGACCTCAGGTTGAGTAACACTGCTGTAACTGTACTTTTAACCCTTCTTACGATGAAGCAGCACTTGCATCCTCACAGCTGTCTGTGTTGCCATTGTTTTGGTTGAGGCCATACCCTTCAATTCACAGAGCTGAAATACTTGCCCCAGGAAAATTTAAAGCAGAGGATTTCTGACATGCATTCCCACTCTGGAGACTGATCATAAACAAGAGCTTTAAGAAGGATTCATTAGGACCTAAGCATCCTTCTTCCTCTCTTCTCCTCCCTCTCCGGATACAAGCCCTGCTCCTGTAGCCAAAGAATAATCTTAAGCCTTGACTGACCCAGAAGATAGAGCTTTGAACTAATAAAAGCACTGCTAGCTTGCCCCCCTCCTCCACTTGGGCTTGTCAGAGCCACAGATCACTCTAAAGACACAAGCAATTTGTTGCCTGCAAGCCACTGGATGGAGACTCTTTGGGGTGCCAGGGTTACACTCAAGTACTGCAAGCACTAGGAAAGTTCAGCCCATACGTCATCATGAAGGCAGCTGCAGGGATGCTGTTAACAGCATGGTTTTACCACTGGGGCATTTAACTCCATTCAAACACGACAGCAAAAAAAAGTTTGAGCACACCTAACCATAATGCTTACTGCTCAACTGAAATAAGCTGCATGTCCATCACTGTCAAACCAGACAGTATCATAGTGCACGTCAGGCTAGTCCATATGTATCCTGACAGGCCTTTGTTTAGGAGGGCAGGGTGGCATCAGCCAAACAAAGGCAGATGGCAAGGCTGTGACGCAGAGCTGAGTGTAATAACAGACTTTTACCCAATTTCGACACACAGGCTGAACTCAGGCTAGGTAACACTGGCTGGCTGCCTACAGTGCCTTTCAGAAACCAACTTGGGATGACACCACCTCATATATTTGAAAGGACATGAGGCTATGCCACACACAAAAACACATCAGAGGTCACTTCAAGGCACTTATCAAATGTCTCATGGCTTATTGGTGCTGAAACAGCTTTTCATCACCTCTGTTTAATAAACAACTGTCCTTAACTCCTCTTTGCCTTACTGTACCTCTAAATAAAGTGGCTAACTTTCCACCCTCCATCGCCACAGTCACTCTCTCACTAACTGGTACCCAAAAGCACTTTCTGCTTGACTGAAGTAGTGCTTGGTAACTCAGTGTGGAGTCAGCAGTGGCAGACAGGTTGCTTTATTTCTCCACTCCAGAGTTGTGATCTATGAAGTTCACCTCCACAAGGACAGTGTCTTTACAGAGTCTCTCTGTGGGAAGTTCAAGCTAGCTTGAAAACAAGACAGTAAAGCAAATATGCTTCTTTGTTTAACCTTTTCCATCAAAGTGTATGGCCAGCTCTTCCACTTCCAAGGACAGTTCATTAATTCACTGCACCTTAGTGCTGGAGATGTTACAGCTCAGTGTCATCTTTCTTCCTCCTCCCACAGCATCCCTCCTAGTTTGTCCTTTCCTAGCACAATGCAAACCTTACTCCAAGTCCTGCCACAGCTCTCTGCTCCCAGCTGCATCTCACTGCCAGGGCCCCACCACCGCCAGGGCAGCCCTCACAGAACACTCTGTGGGCAACAACTGCCCTGTCCTTTCATGGGAAGCTGCCCAGTGGGAGAGAGATGGGGAATGCAGCCCACAGCTGCGTGAGCAGACAGGGAGTTTGAGCACCACAACCACCCAGCTATACCCTCTTTCCCCTTCCATTTTTTGCAAGCCCTGTCACAGCAGCACAGCCTGCTGCGTTAAACACTCACTTCCTCCTGCTCTGTGTCTCTCCCATCCCCTCCCTTGCCAGCCTTTATTTGGCCAAATTTGTCAGCATCACGAGTGTTTTCACACTTTCTGTATTCATCTACTTTCCTTCATTTCTAACAAGGGAGGTGTTTCATGCTCAAGCCTCTAAGAGCAGTCCCTCTCCTCTTATCACTGCACTGAAACACATCCTCCTCCTTTTATCTGGTGGTTTTGAGCTGTGCCTTTACAAAGACAAGCAATGCCAAAGAATGCTGCTCCTTTCCAACACAAGGCTTCATACAAAGCTGGGCATGCCTTGTTATATTGAAAGAACCTACAACAAACATCTGTCTCCTGTAAAGTGGGACAAAGGGAAGACTTAGGTGACTTCCACCCCAATCCAGGACTTCAACAACTCAACGGCCCATGCAATTTGGCGCCCCCCCTCCATAGATCTCCTTCTTTGGCACTGCTTCCAACTGAAGGTGACAAGACAAACCAAGCCACCAAATGTAATAAAATCAGGCACACAGAAAGTAAATCAGTAAAAGCCCAGCTTTTTTGGGAGGTTTGGAAAAAAACAGTAACTGCTAGACAGCAGCTTCGAAGAGGTGACTTCCTACCAGCAACAAATCTGAAGGCTTTCAAGTCTTTAGGTTTGGGGCGCGTAAAGGCTCACGTAGGGTCACACTCGGGAGTCCTGACACACTCCTAGTATTGCTCAAATTCTTATTAGCCAAATCTGGAAGGTTCTGAACAATCAAAAGCACGAGAGAAAATTATTTTAACAGATGTGTGAAGGGCTATAGGATCTATGAAACTGGGAATCAGAGATACGTGGACTTCTGTCCCCATCTACCTAAAGCATTCGTCATCT
This sequence comes from Urocolius indicus, assembly GCA_013401255.1. Lineage (NCBI taxonomy): Eukaryota > Metazoa > Chordata > Aves > Coliiformes > Coliidae > Urocolius > Urocolius indicus. The sequence goes on along the minus strand of WBNH01011718.1, from coordinate 53,197 downwards.
GCTCCACCTTTGTGTCATTTAATCCCAAAGAGGAATAAAGACCACCAACTGCATCCATATTTTAGGGGAAAGAGTCACGTAAACACACAGGGAGATATGAGCATGGACACAAAAAAATCATTTTCTAGGAAATCTACATGTAAATCTGGATTACTCCACACTGTTCTTTTCCCTGGCTTGTTCCTTTTTCAGACTGCAAGTCAGAAGACAGTAGTTTGATCTTACTTAGGTGAACCTTGTTTTTACTTTATTTAGGGCCCCGAATTTTCTCTCTCTTGCACTCTGTGCAGCAATTCACAGTTGCTTGAACATTGAAAAGAAGAAACAAGACCAAGACTGACAACTCACAAGATTTTGAATGAATTATTCTTCAGTTCCTTTAAACAAAGCACATAAGGCATATTGTTCCCCATATCATTCATGGTATTTTAATTAACCACCTAACTTCTGTCCACATCAATCCATCTCTCATAGTTTTGTAATTACAGGTTTAGAGACTGGGACAGCACAGCTGCATTAAATCAGAACAGAGGCTCATGGCACACAGTTCTTCAATCAGAGCTACAGAGTCTATCTTAGTCTGAAGCTCATTTTCTGAGTTCTCTTTCTTTGTGGCCATATTTGTTGGGGTGGGCTTTTTATCCTTTCAAGACACCACCTACTGCTTGCTGTGAGCAAATTGAAGTAGCACAATTACCCACACCTTTCATTTCCCTAATATTAGTTTCAGGCCCTAACAGGCTTTAAAGTGCCAGGCAAGCTTGGAAACAAAAGGCTAGAGAGGAGAAGATGGGAGAGACTGAACAAAAGTCATCCTACTGCTACAGGTGTGTATCCCATGGACAAATCATTGCAAAGTTATATACTTTTATTTGCTGGTAGAACTTGAAACATACAATATTCTCAGGTTTTTCCTGCATTAACAGTAGTAGCACTTTCACAAGCCCATTGCCACAGCACAAGCTTATCTCGAGTTTGTTCTGGAGGTTTGTGATACATCCTGACAAAGTAGATGTATATTTACACTCATTACAACCACAAAAGTATCACCCATATGATATGCTTGGTTCCTACACTCTGAGTTCCCAGGTGTAAGCACCACATAATCCACATAGGATTTAGGTTACTGTACTTAGACCAGACAGATAGTTAGATAGACCTAGAAATACCAGTCATCCTTGCCCTGGTCCGGAGCTGTGGTGCAAACATCTGACATCTCGAAATCCACTCCTTGTTCATTATACCAAAGAGCTCCCAAGGCCAGTTAATATCATCCTTATTGCATTACATTTAAAACACTTCAAGGGAACCTTTAATGATGTGCAAAAATACAATTCAGTGGTTAGAGCATTGCCCCACTATTTCCTTTTGAGCACTAAACTGAAGGAAATGTTTCTAAATGCCCTGCCTATATACCAGCAGGGTGAAACACCCTAAAATGCAGGTGTAGGCAGAAAGGACAAGACATCACACACGACCCCATACAGTGCAATTCCATCTAGTGCAGAATCCCTGTACATACAGTGACACTGAGATGGCACATGACAGCTCCAGTGGCTACCAGCACCCTATTTGCTTTCACCCAACTCTCTCTGTGACTCTGCTCAATACAGAAGCCCCTAGGCAAGCACTCTACAGGGCTGAAGAAAAAAATCCCAGACCTGAAATTCAGTATCTTTTTACATCTGAGCACCTCCTTACCAGCAGCTGCAAATCTGAACTTGCTCACATCGACTTAAGCTGATGCTCAAGGTTGTAGTCACAACCAACAAATAGCACATGTATGATATTGTCTAGCTTCCAAAAAACGCAGTTGCTCCAGTCAGCCCTGAAAGGCTCTGCCTTTCTTGCTAAAGAAAGGGTCTTCCCAGTATGCAGAGGGCCATAACATATACTAAAGAGAAACTCCATTAAAAATAAATATACAAGTCTGGCAGCTGCTGAGCCATCGCTGCTGGGAGCGAGATGGCTTAATAAGATATTTTGTAGCATCTGTTAAATAAAGCTCCAATGCTGGAAAGATGATTACTGGCATTAATAACCCACAAAATCTTCAGATACAATCCTCAAATTCATCACAACCCCAGATCACTCAGTCCCAGAGCTATGAATCTTCCCCAGAGAAGGGAGTGCCTCCAACAGCCCTTGCAATTCACAAGCTGCCCCATACACACTAGAAAGGGACATCAACAAGAGCAGCATTGAGCTTGTTTTCAATTTGAAAACAAGTTTTCCCGTGCTGTACTCAGCTCCTTTCTTCCCACCCTGCAACACAGGCCACCTGCACAACCATCCAGGGAAAGGCTTCAACCCCAGTGACAGAGGCTGGTGGTGTTTATCAGCATCACCATCCACTCAACAGTGCTCAGCCACAGCAGGTCCTGCAATGAGAGAAGAACACACAGAGGACCCAGATTCTGTTCCTGTCATCATTTTCCCCACACAAACTTCAGCAAGTGTCTTAATCCTCCTGTGCTCCCCCAACCCCAACCCACAGTTTTGGGAACCCTAAATGATGAAACCAGCTTCAGGAAGGCAGGCAAATACCATCTAACCAAAATACACAACCTATGTTACAGAGAAGGAAAGCTCAAGACAGAAACCCTCAAGCTTATTCTCATCATGCTACTCTTGCTTAGAGGAGATCAGAGGAGCCTCAAACACATCCCCAGGGTCTAACACCACAATTTCGTCCCCACCTGGTACACAAGGGGTCAGATCTCTCTGTACACACGTCAGCAGGTATGGTCTCAGCAGCTGCCGAGATACTTGTGTACATCAGGCCTTGTGAAGGATCACCTTCCCCTACACGAACAAACAACGACAACCACAGTACCAATACAATTAAATTTATATGAAGAGCTGTGAGACGGCAGTACAAACAAAGGCATAAATAAGTCTGCTAGCTGGCATCGAATCCCACGAGCAAACAGATCATCGTTTAGGAGACAGAAGTCAGATGACTTGTGAACATAGGCTTTCCTCATTTCAGGAATACAACACAAAGTACTTTTTCCTAATGGTTAGTGGTGGAGTTGGGTAAAAACTGTAGCCAGAAATACATTTCAGGTCCATGGTTCTCAAGCTATGCCAATAGTGATAAGACCATGTTCCAATGTACTTGGGCTAATTGAGTCATCCCTGCAGACCAAGCATCCTGTGACAGAGATTTATGTAAGCAGAATTCTTCAGCAATGTGAGTAATGAGTCCTGTCTGTTAACCAATGATACAAAATCCACCAACTACTCTCAAGGAGCACTGCTTAGTGCTCTGCCCAAGAAATGAGTCTTTATCAGAAGATCTCCTAGACTTTAACCATGAACCATCTTTCCCAACACTAAATTGTCAGGTTTCTTTGAGGGAAGCAGCAAGTCACAAAAGTTCTGCAAGGTCTGACATGCTCAATTTAGTAATAGACTTTCATAGGCTATAGCTAATGTTTCGAAGCACCTCTGCTCCAAATATTTTCCATCTTATTTCTTATTCTTGCAGATACACTACAGTAACATGTTACAGAAGCGTAACGATATCAAGCTGTGGAATCACACAGACGTAGCTGTATCTTCAGAAATTTTTGATGAACTGGTACCAAAAGCAGTTTGCAAGCAAATTCCTGCTTACTTGAGTTATTGTGCTTCATGTACTCCTTATAAGGAATCAGGGATTTCTGTCTTCAAGAAGACTACTGAAATAAGCACACGTTTGCAGAACCATGTCCCAAGACTCTCACCAATCATTTCCTAAATTGACAGAGATGCCTTTGCCAAGAGGACATAGATCTGCAAAGCCAGGTTCCTCTCCCTGCGGCACAGTTAGTTTTTCTTTCGGGCTACAACATGTTCTCAGTAAGATCATAATAAATTTCAACTATTTCCTTTGATCCAGTAGAGCTTTCCTTGCATTTAGAAGGGAACAAGCAGGATCAGAACCCAAGCTTTTACATGCCTCTTTCAGGCACCTTTCTGGAATTCATTTTAACACACACACACAGCCTTGGCTGCAACTGTTTCAGATGTTCTTGGGAGCTATTCTCTTTCCCCTTTCCTATCCCCATACAAAACAGTAACAAGTTGCATTGTTTTTTATGGGATGAGGAAGTGAAGGAAGGGAAGGGACTTCCAGGAATTTTTAATTTATATATTTTTTCACCTTAATATTGTTCTTTTAATTTTTATACATATATGGAATTATGAAATGCACATGTATAGGAGGCACGAAGAGAAAGAATTCCAAGTGCTCCATCTAGCCTTCAATTTCACGTTTTTAAGTAACATCACTCCAGCACAGCAAGAATAACTACTACTTTTTAAATTCTTTCTTTATGCTTGAATCTGTTTGGATTTTGAAAAGCTCTCTATATTAAGGCTTTTCTCATTAGCCACGTGAAGCCCAGTACCCTAGAGACAGTGTTTAATTCAACCATGACCTCCCTTCTGGGCACTTCCTGGCAAAAAATGGCCAGATGGAAGAGCTGATGACTGCCAAACATTCACTGTAAGGAAGTGCCAAAACAAGGGTCTTTATTGCTGATAAAAGCCATGGAAACATCAGAATGCAAAACAAAGTTGTTACCTTTTTTTTCACCTCCATCTGCTTCACTAAAGCTGTGATTGCTGCTGCAGTAGAATTCAAGGCACCAGTTTTCACCCCGAGCTTAAACTCCAGCACAGTAGCAAATGTCGAAAGTAATTTTACTCCCTGTGTTAAACTCTGTTTATTCTTACATTCCTATCAACCAAGCTCCTCACATCATATGCTCACTTTCTGTACTCTTCACCATGTTCATACTTAGGAATTAGGCCTGATAAGCAGTAACTTTTATTATTAAGCTAAAAATGAAGGAAGCTACTGCCTCTGGACAAAGGAGAAGAGGGGGTAAATTCTCATACTCTACAATACTCTAAAAATTCCTCTTATGCTCTGGGTGAGCCCTGTGTATTAATAAGACCTGGTGTTCACACTGAGTGTCGGTTTCACCAGCTAGAAACGCAGCTGTAAGAGGCTCAAGGGTAACAACATTTCCACCTGCCATTTGCAAGAGTCTTGTCCGACACTGGTGGCCAGCGCTAGCTGTGCAGTGCAGCAAAGCCCAACCTCCTCTACTCTTTACTACTACATTTCTAGCACAGCCACCTCCTGAACAAGCACAGAAAAAAAACTCTTTAGACCTTCTGGAGGCTTCTCCTCAAAGACCCTTGAATTCATAAGTGATCCAAAAGCCAAACTATTCCTCCACAACAATGAACCACCTAAATTAAACACATCAACCACTTTAATACAGAGTACAGCCATACCAACACATTTAGAGCTGGACTACACCAGCAACATGGGCTCATTTATACCAGCTGAATGCTCTAAATTATACACATTTGACAATTTATGCTTGTACAGGAGGGGGAATAACCTGTACCAAGTACAGATGCCATTCTGCCAGAACAACAGGAGTCACGCCAGCTGGACTTCTAACGGTCATGCAGCAATTATTACATTAAAGAAATCATACCCTTGCAGTCATAATTACACTATTACCAAAAAATCTATGCGCAGACCAGGCCTTAAATCAATTTAGGGAACCTACTCAAGGGACTGTTCCTGTTTAATTACATAGCCATTCAAATCAATTTGTTTAAATCAAGATTTAAGACCTGAAATCATTTTTCTGTAAGGAGTGTGGTTTTGTTACCTGCACGCACACTGACCTTGTAAATTAAATCCCTGACTTTGAGACCTCACTCGTATGAGCTAAGAGTTTATTTTATGAATAATAAACAAAAAGCAGTAAGGGAAATACTTTCTGCTTTGGTGGTTTGAGGAAACCAGAACAATTCACAGCAGCTCCGGATAACGCTGTGGCAAACTGATATTAACAGCAAAGGGTGTTGTTGCATTGCAGCAGCCAGTGAAAAACACCAATCTTGGCCACCTCAGAAATTTAACTCCATTTTCATCCTCGGTGCTTTGCCACTGCTATTACTAAATGGGAAAAATCTACTGCACATACCAAGAAAAGGACAGTAAGTTGCGATATGCTTCAAGACAATTTACCTAGTTCTCAAAGAAAAGCAGACAGAACAATGTATTTAGCATGTTGTAGAGTTTTTACTCTGCCTCCATCAGGGGCTGTGCTCGACTACCCACGTCTGGAGTCACACAGCAAATCTCTCTGTCATGTAGTGTCAACAAGCAAAAAAAAAAAGCTTTAAGAATAAAAAAAAAAAAAAAGTGAGATATAAGAAAGGCAACAGTGGGAAGCTTGAAAATCTAGGGATTTTATTTACCCAGCTTACTTTCCTTTCTCTGCACTTATCTACACATCCTTCCTTAATTCACCTATTATTCAACATCCTTCCAAAACCTGGGACAACACAAGCAGGATACTAGTCCTTCCTTTCCCTTTACACCACTGAGCACTCAGCAACACAAGTCCTCAAAAACGAGCAACAAGACAGAAAGCAACAGAGACAAGGCCTGTTGAAGAGGGATCAGACAGCTCCGTACCTCCGCAACTATCACTGTGGCCACTGCCACAGAATGAAGGCACAGAGCTATGCAAGAAAGAATAAAAACCATCTGTTTCCCATGTTGTGAGGATGCAATAATTTACTCCAGAGTTATATAATTAGAATACTTAGCCTGGGCACAGTTCTAACAGTATAAATACACCTTTTATCAGGACTTTCTCTCGTCTTCACAGGACCAAGCTATGCTACACGGTTTCTGTTTGTGTAACATCATCCACAGCACAGCTGTGCCATTTAAACAAACAAAGCAAATACAAAACAGTTCCACAGGGTGATACCTACATGATATCTACTTACCAACTGTGCCAGTAAGAGAAATAGAAAAAAGTAGTCCTCATTAGCAGAGCCGGGAAGTTGGACACTCATGCTCACACCTTTAGCTGCAATGCTTTTGATCACAGCAGATGATTTTACTATTTCCAGCTTTTTCCTAGTTAAGACCACATTAGTCAGACCTTTGTCAGCCATGCCAGAAGCCACGTCTAAGATCGATACTTAGGTCTTTCGGTCATTTCCAACACCAAATCAAGACATTATGGCATTGCTAATGCACCGCTGTTAACACTGACAAGGATGCTCTGGAAGAAGCTGTGCTGGAAAATAGTGTGCACTAGTCTTTGACAGCTGACTTTTTCCAATACCCACAGACAGTAAGAAAAATAGCTGTATTTGCCACTATCACTAACACCAATGTAATACCAGAACAGTGGAAGAAGTGTTCAAAAGTGCAGTGAAATAGATAAAGGCCACAAGGACATGCCTGCATGAAGATTAAAGGAAAAAATGACAAGAGCACACCCCAAACGGTGTATTTATTAGATTTTTCAAAGTATCACTATCCTGACTATGGGCTTTGCCTAACAAAGCACAATAGATCACAAAACGGTGTGGGTTGGAAAGGACCTCTAGAAATCATCCTGCTAAAACAGGTTCACCTCGATCGGAGGACAGAGGAACATGTCCAAGTGGATTTGGAAACTTTCAAAGGAGACAAATATCTCCAGAGAAGGAGATCAAACACCAGTAGTGACAGACCTACACTGCTCTCGTTTCCTTCACTGCTCCTGTGCTGAAGGTCCAAGCCTCCAGGAGCTGAGCAGATGGAAGGAGGACAGTCATGCTCCAACATCACATTGTGCCATTTAAATCATAAGAAAAGGGCTTGGGTGTGAATTTATGTCAGCCAACTCACCTATGTGGCATGGTAACCTCTGGCAGAAGATGGTATCTTCTTAAAGAGATGCCATTTTCCGTATCGCTAAGGCCTCCAGTTGAGGCCTATATGAAGCCTGTAGCTGTTCTCAAGAGGTCCAGCCCATCCTGCTTCAGCTGTCCATGCTGGTCTGGTGATGGTAACTCACATTTGCAGAATTTTGGCATCCCAGAGGCCGAGCACTTAGTTTTAAAACAGTACAGAAGAAACTGCAGCAACACAAACTGACTCCGCTGGAAACAGGATCACAACGGCGGTGTTCATGCCTAAAACCATCTAATGCAACTGCATCAATTGCAAACAGCTGCTCCTTAGTCTGAGCAAATTTGGGTGCATCATCATGGCGTGAGCTCAGTGCCCCAGTATCCCAGGCGTACTTAGGCTCACAGACTTCCTTACCGCTGCAACAAGAGAAGTGGTGGTCACTTTCTAACAGAAGAGGGCAACTGGGAAAAATGGAAACATGCTTTTGGTTTGAAGGTCAGAAAGGAAACTAAGGCTAAGGTCTTTTACCTTTTTTTTAAACAAAAATTGTTTGGTTTTTGAACAGTACCTGAAGAGTGCTCTTTAACTGCTTCAGAGGCCAAATCCCACACTGTCTCTGTGGGATTTTTACACGAATTATGCTGGCATTAAAGGTCTGCAGTAGCAAGAGGAAAAGGTCGATACAAGAGCTAGGTGACATTTTCTGTGGTATACCATCATCACTCAAGCAGGAAGAAGACTTGTAGCTAATTGCCAGCAGGCTCTTTGGACTGACTTTCTAATAATATGTGCAAAAAAAAAAAAAAGGCATCTTAGCCTTTGCTAGCTCTGCTGATTAGAGACAGACAGCACTTCATCTGACTTTTTCTTTTGCAATAAGATGACCATAATTCACATTTAATATGCCGCAAAGTCATCTGCCTTCCAAGTACAAGAGCATGTTCTGCTGAAAGTCACTGATGTTAGGTCAAATTTAAATTCTGTATTGCAGGGCAGATATTACTTTGCCATTAATAATAAATAATCATGATAATGTTTTCCCTTAATAGAGCACCTCATCCCAAAGGATCCTAACCACTTCACAAACTCTGGACCAAGTTCTATGCAGTGCTACAACCCTGTAACCTCTGCCTCCTTTGCATGGGTGCAGAGGAAACTATAAGTTAATTAGAGATTGCATCAGATCTGTGAATTACTTTACTGCAGCTGATGTTCTTCTCGCTCCAGGGGAAGATCCACTGATAACACTGACAGTGCTTTATCAAGGAGTTCTCACAAACAATTTCCAGACAGCAGGCTGTACTGCATGCCTGTGTGATACTGGCGCTTCCAGGGAAGGGGTGGGAAGGTAAGGATCTGAGCAGTGCTATTTATGTTCTTCTCTAAATAAAGATGCTCCCTTATGACCACCATCAAGTATAGAAGGAGCACTATTCAGCAAACAAATTGAAGTGCTCCTTAAGAGGAACAACTTCTGGAGGGCCGGGAAAGTCATACTCTGTATATCCCCAGGCAGAACAGACTCCTGTCACGAGCTACTGCAATATAAACGTTTTCAAAAGTGATACCATGTGGACATGGCTGCAAACACGTGGAGTGAATATTCAGCACACAGCTCATGGTTTTTGTCCTCAAGGTGAAAGAATAAGCAAAACCACTGTGAACAGGATTAAGGGTGACACCTCCAGAGATGTGCTTAAAAAAACATCTGGTACTTGATTCTTCCCAATAGCCCAAACACTTGCTTCCCAGAAACACTTACATGAGCCTCAGGAATGAGTTCTCTCTAGCTAAGTTTACTCAAGCACTAACAGGAACAAGTACAGAGAATGTCTGTGCCTTCCCTTTCAACTTCAAGATGAAACGTCACCCAGGACCTCTCAGCACTACCTGCAGTAAATCACTTCACCTGATGTGGCAGCTATTTAGTCACACAGGGCAACCATTTCAGGCAGTATCTGAAGGATGTCGTATTAAATTAAAGAAGAGGGAGGGAAATACACTGTGAAAAGTCAAGTGTTGAAGTTTTGAACTAGGTGGAGGGTCATGTCATATTGTCTGCACCAGCAACCCTGATGCTGAGCACAAGTAGGCACTCTGGTGACACGTTTTGTCCCTGTATGCAAACAGGGCTCCCATCTCTGATCAGGTCTGGGATACGAGTGTACTGTCAACATATGCAGGAAGGGGAAAAGCATACCACTTCTGACATAAATGTCAAACTCTTCAGCCCAGTGAGGAGAACACCCTTATTCGACACTAGGACTATGCTACCTACGCTTTCTACGCTTACCTAAACTTTCAGCCATTGATCTCTCTTGACCACCAAACAGCAAGTCAGTCAGGACATTAGTTTCGTACTATGCCACAGGGAAAGAGTACAGATAGCAATAAAAAGAACTCCTAAGCAAGCAGGATAGGCCAGAGGCAGGGAAGAGAAAGGGTAGATAAGCCCCAAGTTACAGAAGCAAACAAGGAATTTGGGCCACCTCACTTAGAAGCAACAGAGGCCGTTAGCATGTTTCAAGTAAAACACCATGGGTTTTATTTGTGGTTTTGGCCCAAACCAGCCTGGTTTCCAATTCTCTCTTAAACTTGGTCTGTTCCAGAGACTTGCCCAACGTTGGCCTGGCTCCTAAAAACTGCCATATAGAGTCACACCCAGCTCAGGATTCTAACAGAGATGAGCAGCAGAGGCTTAGACAAAAAGTTAACAGCGCAAGTTTGAGTAACATTTAGACAAGCCTCAGTACACTTTGAACAGCTTCTCAATATAGAATCACAGTTTAATCAAAGTGTAAAAGCTGTATTTCTCCCATTTTCTCCCCCAACAACTTCCAGGAAGCCACAGTTTGGAGACTTCCCTGGCTGGGGCATGTATTCACACATTTGTGTGAAACAGCGGTTGACAGGCCGCTGCTGTGCCAAAAACATGTTTCAAACATCAATACATCTACATGTCAGACATCTCATTAAAAACAAAGCAACTGAGTTCTTCCCACTGCATGGCTCGAGTTAAATACATCTGCTGGGATAACCCGCTTCACCCCACTTTCACCTCCTGACTCTGCAGCAGAAATAGGCCAGAGTGGATTTGAACAGGCTGCAAACTCACCGTGTAAACAAAGCTCTAGACAGGCAACAGAAACACTGCCAACTTCCCTGGGCTTTAACTTCTTAATAATGAAACCTCCCCAAACGAGAACACAGCTTTGGGCAGTAAGCCAGTTTAAAATAAAACATAGGTACAAACCCAAAAGTTGGTTCCCTGTCTCTTCCCAGGCCAGACATGTCTCCACTCATTTGAAAGACAGATCTGTGTGTTCTGACAAATAACTCATGTTTTACCCAACCTTTTCTCCTGCAATGCAGGACACCACGTTTAGACCCCCTAAAGATTCTGTCTACGAGTGAAACCTCTGGTGTCCCTGTCTATGCCCTATCACTAGCTGCTGCGTGATATGGGAGGGATGTGCTGCGTGATATGGGGGGGAACCCCCTCAAGTTAAAAAAAGACCCACTCCTTTCCTTATCATAGTAAGGAATTTTTTTCCAGCTTCTGCTTTCCTCAGTCTATAAAACACAGCCCCTGCCTACCAGAGACTTTTTAAACCTCCGCTTCATAAACATGACTGCAGCCCTCCCTTCAAAATGGAAAATTCAAGTGATCAAAGCGAAAGAATCAATCCACAGGCCACAGCAGTTTCCCAGCCATGAAGCACAGTGGGATCAGAAGGAGCTGCAAGCAGGGAGGTGTTCCTCTCAGCAATCTGGGGAACCACTGCTCTAGCCTCCTATTTGCACCTATATGAACGTGCCAGAACTTTCATTGTTACAGATCCAATGCCTCATTTAAACCAACTAAACAACAACAAAACAACAAACTCAAAATAACCAAACAGTAAAAAACTTAACTCAAAAATAAGAGGGGAGAGTATTATTTACCATCCAAGAGGTATTTCTATATATAAGAATCCTTTAAGCAGCACACTAAAAAAAACTTAACACATGCTGCCTGTTACCTCCTTGTTACATGTTTAATCCCTACTTAGTGACCATGCCCTGCGTTTTCAGATTTTACTACTCCTGTAGCACACAAATAACTGTTGGGGAAGAGGAAGAAACCAAATTAAGGTGAAAGGGAACTGAGAAAGGTACAGAAACAATAAGAAGAAAACACCTTTTCTTTCCCCCCCCCCCCCTCCAGTCTGTTGCTAGTAGATTGCATCAGCAAGTTACCACTAACATCTCGGCTACATCAATTGTCAGCATCATTCATAAATTCACCACATGTTTGGGAATAGAATTTTTTCTTCTTCTTCAGCTGAAATTATTCAGGGAAGGTCAAAACAGAATCATGCTTGAGGTCCTCAAGAAAAAAAAAAAAAAATCGCATCAATTGTGTTCATTACTTCAGAAATTTTGTCCCTATACCAGATCCTTCGAGCCTGCCTGAAATCTCATGAGACTCTACCTCTAGGAGTACAGGCAAACCAGGGCATTTCCAGCAGCAACGCCTGCAGGAAAGAGTGTCACAGGGAAACGGACACAAGCCAAATTCATGTGAAACCTTGTTACCTTGATAGTGCCTTTTTTACATGTTTTGTGGGATATGCGTTTTTAAGTGACAAATCCATTCGCACACCATTCCGGCAAGAAAGGCTTCTGCTGCAAGTGATGGATCTTGAGGAAAAAGTCAAATGTGCATTACAAAAAGAAAAGCAAATGCTGTGACTCAAAGACAAGCTTTTCCAAGCACAGAAAGTAACACTGGGCTTCCATACAAGTGCCTACACTGTACTTAAGGGGTTTTTAGGTACTGCCATAATTAGCTTAATGCTTAATTGTAAAGGCTGAAAACACTATCTGGCTGTGGTATTAGCAACGTCTGAATGATAACTAATTCTAATGAGTACTCTAGTAGCAATGTAACACTACGACACGCCACAAACATTTCTGAGGCCGAAAGCAACAGCCATCAGTGACATCGCTGCAGCCCCTGAGCCGCACCAGCCCACCTCGACTCCTGAACCTCAACGCGTTCTGCAACGACCGTGACCCACCGCACTTCCCCCTCACTTTTATCCCTTTCCAACACAGATCTGTAGGGACAAACTAAGGTTTCCTTACTAAGATCCACCAGTGTTTAAGGAAAAGCCCAGACTCGGGCTCATACAGGAGACAGAAGAGATGCAGCTCATTTTTGTGCACGCTTGAAACCGGAGAAGCCGACGACGGTGCATGCCTGCTTTTTCAGTCGCTCCTTCTCTTTGTACGTGATCTCAACGAAACCTCGGGTGTAAAACCCGTTTCCTCTGCTCTCACCGTTTCCTGCCTCTCTCCCTGCTTTGCTTTGCAGCTGGAGGGGAAGGGGGTGGGGGGATGATACCCGGAGCCGAGCCGGCACCTCGCAGCCGCCCAGCAGCCAGGAGGGATGCTCAAGCTTCCCCGCTCTCCCTGCCCGGCGCGTGTGGAAACGCAGGCGGGGCTGATTCTTTCCTCCGTTTATACCGCGACTTTCTCCCCCTTTTTTTTTTTTTTCCTACGGGCACACGGATGACACCTGCTCCCTTCTCTCGCTGCGGTGGCTGGTCTGCCAGGCCTGGCCGGCTCTGCCCAGGCTTGCCCGAGCATCCTCGAAGGAATGGGGTGCCTCAAACCAGGGAACCACCATCCCGGCGAGGGAGAGGGATGCGACCCCGAGCTGCCGCAGCCATGCTCCAGCGGCTCGGCCAGCACCACCCCCCCCCCCTCCCCCCCCCCCCCCCCCTCCCCCCCCCCCCCCCCCTCCCCCCCCCCCCCCCCCGGCAGCAACGGGGGGGGAAAGGCAGGGGGGGGGGGGAAAAAAAACCCACCCCGCGCCGAGGTGGGGTTTCGTTCCATTGAGACCGAAGCCCCGTCGCCGGGTCACACCACACCCCCCCCGACTCACCCAGGGTCTTGACGGCGACCTGGCGGGTGAGCGGCGGCGGCAAGTTGACGCAGACCAAGTCGACGTCGTGGTGCAGCAACACCTCGTCGATGCGGCTGGTGTAGAAAGGGACGCTCATCTCCTTGGCCAGCTCCTCCGCCTCCTCGGGCGTTCGGCCCCACAGCGCCTTCACGGCGAAGCCCTCCGCCTTCAGCAGCGGCACGATCACCCGCGCCGTCAGCCCGGTGCCGAACACCCCCACCCCGGGCAGCATGGCGGCGGCGAGGGGCGGCGAGGCACGGCCAGGCGCTCCCTCTCTCCCTCAGAGCCGGCCGGGGGGAAGGCTAGACGGCCGCCGGACGGGCGGGAGCGGGACACAGCCCCCGCTGCCTGCTGCTGCTGCTGCTGCTGCTGCAGCCGCCGGGGCCGGGACCAGCCGCCCCCCGCCTCAGCAGCGCCGCAGCCGCCGGCTGCCCCGCCATACCCGCACCATCACACACTGCTCCCTCCCCTCCCCTCCCCTTCCCTTCTCAGGGCGAGCGGGGGCTGGGCAGGGACAGCCGCCGTGCCCCGGCGGAGGCGGCCGAAGGGCGTGGGGAGCGTGGGGAGCGGCGGCGGCGGCGCGGAGCTCAGCACCGCTCCCTGCCCATGGTGGCCGCGGGCGCCCGCTCGCCGCGGGGGAGGGAGGAGCCTGCCCGCCACCACCTCCCGCGGTTCCTGCCCCGCCCGGGACGCCCCCGCCGCGCCATTGGTCAGAGCCCGCCCCGGCCCCGCCCCAGCCCCGGCCCCGGCGGGAGGCGCTGTGCTGCACGGCGCGGCGCGGCGCGGCGAGGCGCCCCCTGGGCGCGCCCATCGCTGTGAGGGGGGGTGTCGCTCGAGCCTCGCAGCGCGGTCCGAGGGCCCGCCAAGGGATCCCGGCCGCCTGGCGGGCTGGGGTTCAAGGCGTTTCCCCCACGCACGGGCGGGCGTGGGAGGCCCGCAGCCTCGTTCCCCGCAGCAGGGCCGCCGAGGGCAAGGGGACGTGTCGGCGCTCACGGGCGGTGAGGGCACGGGAGAGCTGGCAGCGCCGCAGCCGCAAGCTGGCGTGAGCCCTGCCGTGTCCGCTGCCCTTCAGCCGTCTCTTCCAGAGCTTGGACCGTCCTGAGCCTGGAGGGGAGCGGCCCCGAGCCCTGTCAGCTGCCGGTCGTAGTGTGAGACACCAGCCCTCGGCGCTCGTGCGATGCCCACCCGGCCAGGATTGCCTCCTAAGGACCCCACCGGCCGCCTCTGACCAGAGCGGAGGGCACCCGCTCCCCTTGTAAACACCAGGTCGCGGCGGCTTCGCTCACACGTGTGTTGGTTGGAACAGCGAAACCTGGGGCTACCAAACCCCCAGTGCCCCACGCCAGCTCATCCCAGGCTGAACCACGGGCCTCCACAGCCATACTCCACTGACACAGGGCCTGCCAGGAGCAGCTGAGGACCGCAGCACCCTTTGGCCCCGCACAGACCCCGTGCAGAGGTCATTTCTCACGGAGGTGAATCTATGCCCTGGCTTTGCGCAGAGACCAGCTGGCCTGAAAGCGGAGTAGCTCTGGGCGAGTGCCCCACGCAGTTACACTGGTATCTGTCTCACTCTTAAATTACAAAACTTCCTGCTTCCAGTCGAAGGATAAGAGTAAAGATGTTGTGTTTCGACATAGTGTCCTTGTTTTGGGCCAGTTCCTAGGAGAAAGGAAGAGAAGGGTAAGGGAGGAATGAGAAAAGAGGAAAGGGAAAACGAAAAGACAAAAGAAATTAGAAACCCTTCATATATTAGGCTCCTGGAAACGTGCCAGGGACAATGTCGCAAAGTTATCCACCAGCGTTGAGAAAATCAGGTTTGGAAGCCAGCACTCCTTTCCCGTATTCTGTCAAAGAGGTGTTGTTTTTCTTTCTTGCCACCATCTCACAGCAAACACTTCTTTATTACAAAAAGCAAGCACGGGGGCTGAAAGCACCACCACCAGTTCAACATGTTTTGCTTTCCGTGCGCCAGTAGCGCTGAAGTGAAGGAGACAGATACTCTTTGGCTTCAGACAATTGCGGCACCATCCAGAGCCGTTTGTCAAATAACCGCAGCGATATTACCTTTCTTTAAACCACAAAGATTGTGTTGGGGGCCTTCCATCAGCCATTCAAACCTGGGTGCTCCCATGACAAGCAATTTGGAATGGCTTTCTTGTCTGGTTTGCTTGTCTGCGCACAATAATAAACGCAGAGGAAGTAGCCAGGTGACGGGAACAGGGTAAATGTGTGAAGGTTGAAAAGAAATGGGTGCTGTATATTTACTTAGTCACTGTATAGCTTTTATTATTTCAGTAGGCACAGGATGCTTTATGGAGATCATTGCTTTGAGAAATTTCCAGTACAGCATAGAAAACGGGAACGAAGGACTCGTGAATGAAATGATTAGACTCTGTCAAGCCCANAGCCGCCGGGGCCGGGACCAGCCGCCCCCCGCCTCAGCAGCGCCGCAGCCGCCGGCTGCCCCGCCATACCCGCACCATCACACACTGCTCCCTCCCCTCCCCTCCCCTTCCCTTCTCAGGGCGAGCGGGGGCTGGGCAGGGACAGCCGCCGTGCCCCGGCGGAGGCGGCCGAAGGGCGTGGGGAGCGTGGGGAGCGGCGGCGGCGGCGCGGAGCTCAGCACCGCTCCCTGCCCATGGTGGCCGCGGGCGCCCGCTCGCCGCGGGGGAGGGAGGAGCCTACCCGCCACCACCTCCCGCGGTTCCTGCCCCGCCCGGGACGCCCCCGCCGCGCCATTGGTCAGAGCCCGCCCCGGCCCCGCCCCAGCCCCGGCCCCGGCGGGAGGCGCTGTGCTGCACGGCGCGGCGCGGCGCGGCGAGGCGCCCCCTGGGCGCGCCCATCGCTGTGAGGGGGGGTGTCGCTCGAGCCTCGCAGCGCGGTCCGAGGGCCCGCCAAGGGATCCCGGCCGCCTGGCGGGCTGGGGTTC
>WBNH01011718.1:0-36077 GCA_013401255.1 Urocolius indicus | reverse complement strand
TTTCTTTCTTGCCACCATCTCACAGCAAACACTTCTTTATTACAAAAAGCAAGCACGGGGGCTGAAAGCACCACCACCAGTTCAACATGTTTTGCTTTCCGTGCGCCAGTAGCGCTGAAGTGAAGGAGACAGATACTCTTTGGCTTCAGACAATTGCGGCACCATCCAGAGCCGTTTGTCAAATAACCGCAGCGATATTACCTTTCTTTAAACCACAAAGATTGTGTTGGGGGCCTTCCATCAGCCATTCAAACCTGGGTGCTCCCATGACAAGCAATTTGGAATGGCTTTCTTGTCTGGTTTGCTTGTCTGCGCACAATAATAAACGCAGAGGAAGTAGCCAGGTGACGGGAACAGGGTAAATGTGTGAAGGTTGAAAAGAAATGGGTGCTGTATATTTACTTAGTCACTGTATAGCTTTTATTATTTCAGTAGGCACAGGATGCTTTATGGAGATCATTGCTTTGAGAAATTTCCAGTACAGCATAGAAAACGGGAACGAAGGACTCGTGAATGAAATGATTAGACTCTGTCAAGCCCATTGTTTTTTTCTAGAGAGAATTTTTCCTTGCTTTGCTTTTTTAGATGTGGGGTTTTCTCCAGTTTGGTTGAGACTTTGTAGGCAAAGACGAGCAAATGGCAGGTGGCTCTCTGGACTCCAAGTGGCCGAGTCAACCTCTAAAGGCACTGCGATGCCAGATCGTGGCACTGCGTTCCCCTTCATTCCTTGCAGGGACTTTTGGGCACGTACTCTATACCATTTGTACTGAAGTAGGATGAAATTCTTTCCCAATGAATGGTGTGAAACGGGGTCACCACACTACACTCTCCTGCTCTCATGAGCACCCAGAAGGGCTGAGGGAAACTGATGCTCTCAGTAGTGCAGACCAAGTGCTCACCGCCATGTAGGCACCCACCAGGATGAGCAAACACAGAAGCTTTGCTCCATTCCACATCGTTAGTACTGCCAGTTGCTTCTGACTTGAAATACTATCAAATCTGGGCAAGATTTTTTTGTGCAAAGAAGAAAAGGCTAAGGTGGCAGCAAAGTGCCTTGAAGACATGTCTAACCAGGAGCAAGGTTCCCCGAGCTCCATTTGTTGAGCTACAAAGCCTCTGGTGTTCTGTATATTAGATCTTGCCACTTCTAAGCCTGCCAGTCTTATCAAGACAGTGGCATTTTGTTCTTAAGGTTGCTAAAGCTTCCTTGAAGGAAGACATACACTCAGAGATTGCTCTCACAGAGACAACAGTTTTGTTTTCTTGCATTTTTTTCTTAGCCTGAAATAAGTTGTTGGGATAAAGTTGCGTGTAGAAAAAAAAAACAACCATAGAAGTCTTTCTAAATTCCGTGAATGAAAGCAACCATCAGGAAACTGATAAAAGTGTCATAATTCTGTCCCTTTAACATATATCAGTTGAGTTGTGTGGCTGTGGGTCATTATACTGTACATACAGGTACATCACCAACTCTATGGGGGAAATTCCAGCTTCATAGCTCTTCTACAGAATTCTGTTAGAGTTTGGGGTTTTTTTTTCACACAGATTTGAAACTGTCTCCTCAGTTGAATTTGATTTGTTTTATCGAGTTCTTTCTGTAGAACTGCATTGGTTTTGTTTGAAAGAAATGTTGAGATTACAAAAGTCAGAAGTCTTGTGGGGTTTTAGTTTCTTTTTAATTATTTTCATTAAACTCTTATTTACCTTTGTATTTAGTTTTATTATTGTTAGAGAGTAAGTTATATATATACTTATACCTAGTAAGTGCTAAGTATAAAAGGGTATATGAAAGGTATGAAAGACTCAATCAAGCATATGTGATGTGCAAATACTTGTTATCTGTTGGCTTAAGTAAAACGCTGAAAGTTGTTGGTCTCCCAGATCCAGATAGCACTTAGCAGATAAAAGTCCTGGATTTGCTTTCTGAAGGTGGGAAGGTATCTTCCCACGTACTGCAGAGCTTTCTATCTACAGCCTGCTGAACTCAAGGATGAAGATATGCTTGATAGAGTACCAGAATCCCACATGGTTTCTTTGTTATTTCTCTGTACTTAAGAGAAAAACTGGTCTTTTTCATACTTTTTAAGCATTTATCCTGTCAGAGCCCACAGCTGGGTTTCTCAGAGCTCTCATAAATCAGCCTGGACAACAATGGAAATAGCTGAATAGCACATAGCTTCAGTGAAATCCCGAAATGGAGCTTACTGTCCCTCCAAGTGCTTCTCAAGTTCCAGGATTTTAAGATTAATTAGCTCATTTCCTCTTACATAAATCAGCGTCATCATACATGAAGCGGCTGTGAATTTTCATTAAGAAGTTGGCTCCTTCTGGAGTATGAGGTTTGCCATCACCATTACTGGGCTTCTTCTATGGCTTTGAGGCTTGAAATTATTTGCATGGAAATAATAATGCTTTGGAGAGGAGGAAAAAGTGGTGATTCAGACCTGTCTGGTTCTCCCACTCAGCCCTACTGACTCATCAGCACGAGAAAGGATGCGTGAGCTGAGTTGCTCAAGTCCTCTTTTACATCTAACGCCACACAATTGACAGTTTCTCAAGCTGACAGGAATTTGTTCTCAGTTTAGTGTCATCTTTGAATGCATTTCCACTGAGACCACCCACAGAAGTTCTTGCTCGGGGATCTAAAGGCAGGAACTGCTTTAACATTTGTACTATTAAACGGCCCAAAGCGCAACTTTGGAGAGGACTAGGGAAGAGCAGACCACATGTGCTAGCAAAGGGTTCATAATACATTCAGCCCTCCTTCATCCTGCTCCGTGGGAATCGTGCTCATGCCTGGAGCCTTCTGAGCCTGTTCAGCGCATTTTCCAAGTTCATTCCTTCCCAGTTTCCAGAGTAAAGACTCTGGAAGACTTTAGAAGAGACGGATGCCAAGAGTGGATGGGCTGTGAGGCAGCCAGTGAAATTACATTCTCTTGAAGCTTCAAGAAACCACATCCCTAACGAGATACTTCTGAAGGCTTTGGTGCTCTATTCACAAAGGCACAGAGGAGAACCTAAATAAGTTCCATTTCCACTCTGCAGCCTATGAAGGAAGAAAAGTGCATGTGTTCCCACTGTATATGCAGAGAAACCGAGGCTCAGAACAGATCACAGAATCATGGAATGGCAGGGTTGGAAGGGACCTTTAGAGATCATCTAGTCCCCTGCAGAAGCAGGTTCATCTAGATCAGGTCACATAGGAACATGAAGACCTCCAAGGAAGGAGACTCCACAACCCCTCTGGGAAGCACATTCCACTGCTCCATTCTCTATTTTCTGGTTTTCTGGTTGCTTGAGGGCAAATAGACACCTAAAATGGGGCACTCAGCTGATAGTTTTGGCCTTCCTGGCTTTCCTAAGCTCCCCCTGGTCACAGTTCAATAAGGTGAGAAAGCAGGTGGAGAACTTGTTAGCAAAGATGGACAGGAGATCCCTTAATGAAAGCAGGGGATGGTTGCATAGCAGTGTGGGTGCCACCATGCCCTGTGATGGTGTAATATGTGCTTAAATCTCACACCAGCCATTTCCTCCCAACAGAAACTTGGGTGAACGCACCAGACGGCACGCATGCAAGTCCTGAATCATCAGAGGTGTTGCACGCTACCCGCCTGCTGATGAAATCCTTGACATGCCTTCAGCAAAGCAGGACTACTGGAGGCACACCTAGAGCACAACACTGGGTATTGGATCTGCCCAGGAGACAGAATTCCTGCCCACAATAAACTTAACTTTCTATGCCTGTACCTCTGCTGGTCTGCCTGAGCTCCTGCCAGACATCCAGAGACCCTGGACAAACCCAATGGACTGGGCAGAAGTAGCTAAAGCTTATTAAGCCACCTTAGCAAATCCATGGGTGTTGAAATATGTAAGTAGAGCCGTGGAGAAGGGGATTGGCACTTTACTGGGGGAGAAAAGAAATAACAGGGTGAATGAGTAGTGTGGAAGTTCTTAATTCCGATAAAAATGGTTTTGAGCCTAAGCAGTGGTTTGTGTCATATCACACTTGTCAAGTGCTGTGCAAATAGCTGTAATATGCTGCCAAAGGGGTTATTATTTTAGCAATGGAACATTGCATGTTGCTTGCAGGGCAGCTGAGATGTTACTTTGGGATGAAAATGGCAGGGAATCATGACTTTGTTGGTAATACAGGATTGCGTGAAAGCGAGCACATGTGATTTCCAGACTTCTAAGCCTGCCCGTGCAGAGTGGGGGTTTGCAGGGGTTCCGTTTGGTAGAAACTCCTCTTGTATATGGGAGTGTAGCACAAGACTGCACCACGCTGATTGTCAGTCACCCCCCCTCCTCAAGTGTCCTCTCTCTGAAAGCACCTGGGACTTCAACGTGACTTGCAAGAAGCCTTAATGGAGACAAATAAGGAAGAAGTCTTAAAGGAAAATGTACCTATTGCCTGAATAACTGGAACATAAGAGATTCCAAAGAAACACAAGGAAGAATTTCTTCACTGTGAGAGTGATGGGGCACTGGCAGGGGCTGCCCAGATGGGTTGTGGAGTCTCCTCCTCTGCAGATATTCCAAACCCACCTGGAAGAGTTCCTGTGTGACCTGCTGTAGGTGGTCCTGCGCTGGCAGGGGGGTTGGAGTAGACGATCTTTCGAGGTCCCTTCTGTAGTAACTTTTAAATGGCAGATATGTTAAATATTGCAAATTTACACATCATTCCAGGATACAGACAGACAGTTACAGGTCACAACAGAAAACCCACTGCTCTTTAACAAAGGCTCAGTGATTCAGGCAGAGTGGGCAGGAATTTCTGTCTACCTGTTCCCACAAGCCCATGTCCCGTGTGTGCTAAGAAGTTACCAGATCCCAGGAGGATCCGTTTCCTGAATAGGTGAAGCTGGCTATCTGCCACTGGAGAGTGTTCTAATCCTGCTGCTGGTCTTTGCACAGGTTTTTTTTTTATGATACTCAGTACAGAAACTTACACTTTTGCTATGACTTGTTTGAAACCAGATTTGTTAGCTTCCTGCACACACTGAAATGCTACCCTTCTCTTTCCCCTGCTGAGGCTATTGGAGGTAAAGGCACTGAGACTGCTATTAACTGCATTACCTACCGAGGTCCATGCCAGCCTGAAGTACCACCCTATGATCCAAAGCAGCCCTCCTCGTTTGTTTTCATTTTGAATTTATGGCATGTGCATTTGGAGCTCTGGATGAGTACTGTGATTATTTTTAATCTGAACAAATAAATTCAATCGTGGAGCCTTCCTTTTTATCTATTGAGAAAAAAAAAACAACCCCACAATGAAAAAGAAACATGCATTAGGTCTACAGCAGTACTCTACCACAAGCAGGGTTAGTGCAGTTTGCTTTCAGGCATTGGCGTGCCTCAGCACAGCTATTGCTCCTCTGAAATCATGCTCTTTAAGTCTGTAACACTGTCAAATCTGAGGCTTTAGATTGGCCAACTGTACTGACACGATGATGTTGAAGCCTGGCCTGCATTACCTGCCCTGTGACCTTGTTTCATGAAATTAATAACGGTCAATCCTGTGTTCTTCCATTGAGCAAAGGGCAAATCCAGTCCAGGCAGTTTCTGGGCTATTGGCTGTTTGAAAATTCTCCTTTATCTGTAATAATAAATTCATTATTTTTAGTTCTTTTTTGAGGTGCTTTCTTCAGTACAGGTCAGTATTGAGCCTGTATAATGTCTGTAGTGAAGAAAGGGAGCATTGTCCTTGGGAAGGCAGTAACTTTTCCTGGTTGGAGCAGGAAGGCCACTCTATCCCCGGGTTCTCTAGGGTCCCCATCCACACAAAGCAAGGAGACTGTCAAGTGCTTCAAGGAATCAGAAACTTGCAGCACTAGTTTCCTTGTAACAAAGAAACAAGGAGATGACTTTTTAATTCTCTCTCTAAAAGCCAAAGGTATTTCTTGACCTTTTTAAAGCTGGAGCCTTACTTCTTGAAATTAGGCTTAATCGCTTCCCCTTCTTCTTCTGCCTTGCTCTGTGCCTCCTGACATTGTCATTCAAAACAGGTCCTCTTCCAGTGTGCCCTAAGGAGCGTGGTAAAGGTAAACCATTTCTGGTGTCTGGGCCTGAATCATCACCATCGAAAGGAACAGGAGAGCTGGCTCTCTCATCAAACATGCAAACGGAGGCAGGCAACCGTGCACCAGCTTTAATGAGGTTACATTTTTGAGATGTTCTTTGAAATCATAATAGTGAGAGAGTGACTCCCAACTCAAGATAAACAGATAATTTCCACACCAGAAATTCCTGTTAATATTTAAGCAAGGCTTAATCTTCCTCTTGAAATGAAAATGCACTCTTTCAAACGAAGTTCATTTAAGAGAATATGTCTTCAAAAGTATTTAAACAGCTCAGATAACTATATATATATCATCATCAGGCTTCAGGCATTAATCTTAATGAGTAACAAGGATACTTTGCATTTTAGGAACTGGTGCAGCAACTGCAGTTTATTAAACAAACTCTCATGAAAAGATTACAGGATTTCTCATCAGGGTGAGGGCTGTACCAGGGAGCATCCTATTGCCACACATCTCCCCTGTAACGCACAAGGTAGTGTTCCAGCAGCATATGTGCCTTTCTGATGTTAAAGGACACATCACCTTTCATTGTAGAACAAATGACCAAAAGCAGGTGAATGAGGATCCTTTAGAAATAGGAACTATTTTTTTTTAATATTAATAAGGCTAAGCTATAGCACTCAGCACTTCTAATATTAGAAGAGCATAGCAGCAAAGAAAGTAGGGCAGCTTTATTAAGGACATTATGGAATCAGGAACCTAATGCAGTACACATCGGGTTGTGTCCCACATATACTTTATGTGGGACACTGTAAAATGAGTGTCTGTGCTTCTGTTGTTCTAACAAGAGACAAGACAAAGGAGGGTGTTGAATACAGCAGTGCAATCACTGGCAGCGTTCAGTTTGGTATCTCTAAAAGATGCATAATTGTTATTATTTACCATGGAAAGCTAGTCTGGCTTTAATCACATTTGCAAAGCATTTTACAAACCCAGGTTACAGCACTTACCCTCAGACTTTTGACTTAACTAGGTTTGATTCCACAGAGATACAGTTTTCAGCATAGTAAACATTGCGATTGGGCAAAGCTCAAAGGCAAGTCAAGAAATAAGCTTGAAGCACTTGCCATGCAGTCATGTACACCTTGAAGGATGAAATGCATTCCCTTTCATTTGTTTCAGGCTTGAAAAAATGCAGGCATTTCAGATCCCAGGCAAGGGAAGGAGAAGCTCCGTGATCTGAGTGTTGGAATGTGACATTCTCATCTTTGCACTGTTTTCATCATTTCAGATATCTGAGCAAAGAATCCACGTGCCATTCCTCTGGCATAGAAAATGGCCCAGAATTAAACTGTTACTCATTTTCATGACAATCGAGGAGGAAATCTTAACACTTTTCCCACAGCAAATGCCCCAAGCCTAGATTCAAAGCAGTCTCATGTGGATGCAAATCCTGCTCTCCTCTGTGTTAAACTCTCCAAATAAGCACAGTCACAAGGCCTCACAATCCTGCAGTTATACCTTTCAGTCAAGGCAGAAAAACCTGCCTTGAGTCAGTTGCCCCACATCAGACTTGCAGCAGAGCCAACTGGTAGCCGACAAGTTTTAGCAGCCCCCAACATCATCTCCTGTTCCTCATTGTGCCCTGGGCAGTGCATGATGCAGTGGTATTTGATCTCAGTATTGATGACTGCCAGTGTGCTGCACTCAGCAGGTTTATCTTGAAAATAATAATAATTAAAAAGAGCAACACAAAAGCAATAGTAAACAGCCTTGGAATAATTCAGAGGCAATTCAAGGGAATTTGGTAACCTGCATGCAGAGCAGCATCCTAGCAAAAGGACTGGGCTGCCCTTGGAAATCCAGGAGCTCAAGTCCTTCCTGCTCCTGGAGGGAGGTGTAATTGCAGTGAGTAGTGCGTGGGGTTTTGAAACTCTCCCACAGGCATCCAGTAGGGTTATTTGGGCTGGTTGAGTGCAAAACATAGGCAGGATGTGTAATGCTGGAGCAACTCTGAGAGTCAGACAGAAAGGAGGGAAGGAGCAGATAAATCTCAGGTAACAAGCACCATAGAAAATAGCATTTCTTTCCCTGGGCCAAACTGATGGATCAAGGCCACTTTGCCTTTCATCTCCTGACTTCCCAGGATGCTAAGCTCCAGCTCTCTGCTTTTCTTCCTTTAAATGCAGTAGCTCCCAGTTCCCTGCACACCCTAAAAACTTCTTGAGTTGCAACTTGCTACTCCACGGAAATCCTGGGCTCTTCCAAGTGTCATCTTTGAATACCCTACAGCTTTAGAGGTACCTCTCCCTTAGGAGAGATCTGTGGGAACATAATCTAATCTGTGGGGACAAAGCTAGAGAGATATGAATGTTTGGAGAGCGAAAAGGCCAGGCAAAAACCGCAAGTGCCTTCTCCTGACCACAGAGGCACCAAAACTTGCTACCTCTTGTTGTGAAAAATGAGCTGGGCCAAGCAACTCGTATGTGTGGGATGTAAAGAATCTATTCTAATCGTCACTTAGAGGAGAAAGCAAGTGACCTCAGTCAAAGTTATCAGGTTTTATTCCTCTTTGGCATTTGTATTTCTTCATTTTTCCAAAGAACAAGTAGTTGCTAACCACTGAGATTTCTTCCATAGCACCTGAAGCCTTTTGCTATATCTTCTGATCTCTTGTTTGGCTAAGTTAGAATGTGATATGTATATGTTCAGGTACTTAAATGGCTGAAATTTTAATTCAAGTGCTCGGTTTGCCTTTTATTATATTGGAAAAATGGTAAAGTAGGTTGTGTATTTACTACGTAATTCAATTTTTGTCTTAGGAGTTATGTTGAATTGCTTTTCGATAGAAAATTAGGCTATGAAAACATCCAAAAAGGTGGCTTTGGTTTGCATTATCAAATGAAGCCACAGTAAGTGATTTGGATGTGAAAGAAGAAGAAGGTGTCAAAACACATTTTGATTTAAAGTTAACTGAATTATTACACAAAGAAACCTGATATTCATGGAATAACTGTTAACCACTGCTTGAACAGTCTAGAAGGAGCAGGTCTCAGCCCTGGTGTCTGTTTATTCATAGACTGGTAGGTAGGAAAAAGACATTTCCGGGCGTTTTTTAACCTATAATTAAGTTCTTATTTCTAATGAACAACTCTTTGACCAAGATAAATTAAGAAACTGAAATAAAGGAAATGCAGTTTCCTTCACATGCAATAAAAGCTGAAAGTGAAAGTTCATCACTTCAATAAACAGTTGTTCCACGAGTTTACTTTCTGCCTTTCTTTAAAACCTTGTTAGCAAAAATGTTACTGAAACACTGAGCTTTTAATTTGAGTAAGTACTGGACCTCAAGTCTCCCCTCCTCCTCATGAGTACCCTTGTGAACTGTGAGGTTATAGTTAGAAATACTCCATGGGGAGTAAGGAGACTCCCCTGGGAGGGAGAGGCAGAGAGCTGCCAGGAGCCTGAATGCAAAAACAACCTCCAAAAGGTGTTAGATGAGGTTTCATGCTCTCCTCAGGCCAGATGTAGGGGTTGCATTTAATTTTTTTACAACTTGAACTAATGCCTTAACTGCAGAATTCATGTGCAAGAAGCAAAATACCAGCAAAATACCACAGTAGGTTTTATTTGCAACCAAATACAATTAGGGATGTTCAGTACTTGCATTTTCCCTGTTGTGTCTGTTCATGCTTGGTGATAAGTTCATTTTGGTTTTGATTTGTGGTGCTTCCACAGATCACTTTCTGCTATCTTACAGATCATTAGTAGTTTCCAGAGTGGAAGCTAAAAAGCTTTGACCTTGGGGACTCAACCACAGGAAAGCTAAATGCACAGAACAGTTGGGAGCACAGAAGGATAAACCAGAGTCAGTGCCAAAAATATCAAACTCTCCTAAATCTAGCACAGAGCATTTTCCCACATTGCAGCCGGCACATCCTAAACCAGATCTTCTGAGTTCCATCCCAAAACCTGGTTTAAAGTCTTAAAATCCCAGTGAACCATTCATTAGAACCAAGAAGTTTCCAAGGCATCCTCAGCACCACTGACAGACTCCACGTTTGCTCCTCTTGAATTAGGCTTGTCACACAGCTTGCTTCTGTTGATCATTTGCAGGGGAGAGGCTTCTCTGGGTTTTTTTGTAATGCATTGGTTAGAACCACCCTGTTTTCACCGTGGCAACCAGACCATGGGACCATCTTTTCCACAGATTCATTGTGGACAGACGCTCCAACCTACTGAGAGAGCCCTCCAACCTACTGAGGTCAAGGAGATTTCCAGAAATGCCACTTAGGCCATGTTCAGTGCTTGTTGCTGTGGAGTTAGACATCAATACTGGATAAAGTGAGGTAGATGGCTGAGGATTTGGACTGTGCAAACCAAGAGGCTGTGGTCAAAATTGCCAGAAACCAAGATTTCTGATCTGGTATCACATGAAGATTGAGTCCTGCTGCCCCCAGAAAACATTTTCAGCCTTCATGCTGTGCTTGCTTTCTTGATTAAATACAGAAGTTGCCTTGCACGCTCATAAACCTCCAGGGGAGGAAGAGTACCACCGAGCTTTAAAGAGCTTTAAAAGTGTAAGATGGCCTAATTTCCTTTCACAACTCTCTCCTAATTTCCCATCAAACAGCTCCCACATTAATCAAATTGCAGCTTGCACGGCAAAACTGTGATCTTGCCATTTTCTGTGCCTGGACCTTTTTAGCGCTCCTTCAGCTGACTTCTGAAAGCTTGGCTCAAATGGAACGTTTTTGCTTTACATTCAGTTTCTCTTCAAGGTTGGAAGAACTTTGCCTTACCCAATATACAGGTATAGATAAACCTTCTCAGGATGAGAAGATACATATCACGTACAGGTGTTAACTTTTAATCATGCAAGTATGGATTTCCTGTGACAAAACTGAATTACTGTGGAGGGAATTTCTGTGACACAAGGGAAGGGGAGAGACAAGCAGAATTTGCTGCCTTAGAAGAGGAAGATGAAGACGTTCAAAAGAAATGTCAAGTAAGACAAGGAAAGCAGGGAACTTGGAAAAAACCCTCTATTTACAAGAGGTTCCCGAAAGAGATGGCCTAAAGCAAGCACTGAACTGCAGAGTTACTTAGATGGCTGGCCTGGCATTTGCTCACTCTTTGTTTTCAGAAAGCAAAACTCAGAACTGTTTTTGTCAGAAACAAAGTGTTTGGGGCATCTCATCTCTCTCCAGGAATTCTGTGTGGCTTCAGAGATTCACAAGTAGCTCTTCCAGTTACTCAAATGCTCATGGAAAAATGCTAAAAGTGTCTGTCCTACCACCTCTTTTTTAATTGCTTGCTGGAAACTTCACACACTATCCAACAGACAAGTCCTATCAAACCTCCCTTCCAAATAAAGCTGAACTCCTAGCAATTCCCTGAGGAAAGAGATGAGTGGAATGCTTGTCGCCAGTGAGCTGGACTGACAAGCATTTCAGCAACCTTCTCTCCATGAAGTATTCCTCTTTCTTTCAC
Source organism: Urocolius indicus (assembly GCA_013401255.1). Classification (NCBI taxonomy): domain Eukaryota; kingdom Metazoa; phylum Chordata; class Aves; order Coliiformes; family Coliidae; genus Urocolius; species Urocolius indicus. Next base: position 24,564 of record WBNH01011718.1, on the reverse strand, counting down.
CTGCCATGAGCTCCCCTCACCACCTGAAATCAAACCCCAGCTCTCTGCAACACAGAGGAAAAGAAGGGCAAAGAGGGGGCCAGGGTTTCCTGGCCCTTCATGAATGGGTCAGACAGTGGTGGTGATAGACTGGCAAAGGTGCGTGACGGCTGCACCCTCTCCTAGGGGGACAACCATGGGTCCCCACAGCCATGGGCCTGCCCTGATGCCACAGCCTTTCAGCCCTCCCAACTGAGTAGAAGCTCTTCAAGCCCAGAAGTCTCCCAAACCCTAGTTTTGCCATGTGGCAAACCCTCTTTGCTTGGCCGTAAAGCCCAAAAGAACTTATTTTCCAAGTGGGCAGCTTATACACATATAACCAACCTTCTCTTGGAGAGATGTGAGACCAACAACTAAGTGCAGGAGGTGAAGAGGACCCACAGCTGGGGCACAAAGTGCCTGAATGTCTCCTGTTGCCTCTGCACAGATACCACACCAAACCAACATTTGAGGGAGGTTGTTACTTTTGTCCAGGATCATCTTGCCACATCATCAGCCAGAGCTGTTGGTGTTTCTGCATGGGAGAATATCAGAAAATTTGGGCCTTCCCTGGAGAGTACATCTGGAAGTTTTGTGTTTCTCTGCAGAGTAGAAGCTGACCAAGCTGCACTGGGTGCTTGCTAAGTGTAGACTTTCCCCTGCATGGGCAGGGCATCACCGTGCAGCCACACGCACTCAGCACACACTGCCATCTCTATGACACATGCATGGCTTTCCAGAAGCCTGGGGGCTACAGAGGAGGCATTATGTCCCACATGTGGGCATATTTGTACCCTAGATGTCCTAGGGAGAAACATGACAGCCCTCAGCGTGGATCTTGCTTCGCCTACAATAAGGCTTGGCCCTCCTTCCCTGTTGAATGGCCGCTCTGCATGTCCTTGTTTCTGTAATTCATCTGGCGTGCAGGCTTGGCTCCAACAGACTGCATGACGCCTCTCTTCAGCCAAGCAAGTGGGAGATGTGTTGATCTTCACTGGTTTCTGACTGCTCTCCACCTATTTGTTATGTATAAATCAGTGCCTTTTCACTCTGCAGAAATGACTTTTAGTATGCCCATAGGGCTGGCCGTATAAGATGCCACATCACAACAAATAAGGCATTTTGTGTCCACATAATGCTGACTGACTTTTCATCAGCAGCTCCCAAACCACTTTATGAAGGAGTCTGGCATCTTTTATCTCCAATTCATGTATGAAGATCCTGAGGTGCAAAAAGGTGGGCAATCTATAGTCAGCCTCAGGCCAGAAATGAGTCCAGGGTTAGAGACAATTTTTACTCCACTCAAGTTCTATATTATAAACAGGGCCCTCTGGTTTAGTTATTGGGGTTTTAGCACCACTTTACTTTTCTATACCTTGTATATTTTACACCTTTTCTCTTACCAGTTGCAGAAGCCCCTAGTTGTGCATCTCACCCTCCCCTCCATGGTAAAACAGACGGAGCCAGCTGACAGCAATCCACTGCTTCTTTCTAGCACACATGTGCTTTCTGATCAAAAGCCAGCAACTTGGTTGGCAGGAAAAGACTGAAAAATACCATTGCAATTAGTGTGGAGAAACTCAAAGCTACAACATTATCAGCAATTCTGCAGAGTGAAACATGAAAGTGCAAAAAGACTAAGTGATGCTTTGAAAGCCATATGGGTGGCTTGTTGTTTTTTTTTTCAGAGAATGCTGGACAATTTTTACTAGACCAGTTGGATGGGCAAATTGCTGTGATTTTAGGGTAGGGTATGTAGTGACAGAAAGTCTGCTCGATGGGCACCTCTGGTGAAAAAAGGAAAAGGTTTTCAGAAGGTGGATATCAGAACCACAGAGGGTTTAGTACTGCTGGGTTAATGCAGACAAAAACTCTTTAATGGCAATCTGTCTGGGCTGGAGTTGCAGAATCTCAGTCAGATTCAGAAGCAGAAGAGTGAGATCAATACAGAGCAGAGTACCAATTAACAGCCCTGGTTTTCAAGAGCATCCTTCATTTGTCCTCTAAAATTTCCTTTGTCTCTGTCACAGTTCAACAGTCAGCACAGACATTTCCCTTGTAAGTTGTGAGGCAGGTTGCCGCTAGCAGGAGAAGCAATGCCATATATAAGAGAAATCTGTGTTAATTTTATGTTGAAAAACAACTTCCAAGTGTTTTGGCTCTGAGTAGTCAACATTTCTTAAAGCAGCTCTGTGACATCTTTCAATACCTGGGGGCAAACAGGCACACTGCCGTGTCTCCTGACTCTGCCATGGATGCTCACGAATGCAGTGGAAAACTTCAGCCTAAAATTACAGATGACTTCTCCTGCCAGTATTGCTCATAAGCCAAAGCCATGCAGAGCCTCATTTCCCACGCAGAGGGAACTCCTGGGCATTGGTACATTTTCCTGATGGAGGGCAAAAGGAATAACGACTCAGATCTCAAGATCCCAGCCTGCTCCACTTTGCACCTCTTCACTCAGGGCATCTGGAGGGATGCCACGGACCCCCTTGTCTTCAGGGAGAAGATGTCATAAGTGCACCTCCTTTAAAAAAAACCCAGTTTTGAGTGGATTAATGAATATTAGTTTACCCAGGCATGGTGATTAAACTAAGCCTGAATCAGTATTGCCTCCAGAGGCACCCAAAGGAAAACTTACTGCTTCAGTTTTCTTCCCTTACATAAATTTCAGAGCCACCTCAGGAGAGATTAACACAAAAATACCGTCTGCTTATCTTGTGCTCTGTAGGGAAATACTTGAATTTCCGAGAGGTTTTTTTGTTTGTTTGGTTGGTTTTTTTTTGCAAGACCTGCAAATAGGTTCAGTGCCCACCACAGTCAGATCTCTGTTGAAAAGCAAAATCCTAAAGACAGGAGGACAGAAATGCAGGTGGATCAGCAGGCACAACACACCTCAGGTCAGCAGCCCTTAGCCCTGCCACACCTCAGCATCATCTTCTCAGAAACCCTTATCCAGGGCAGCATCTTCGCAGCAATTCAGATGGTTCATTCTTCCTATTTTTTTCCTAGTTAGCCACTGCTATTTTTTTCCCCTTGCTCAGCAGGATGCTGTACAATCCTATTTCCCCTCAGATTTGATGGAACAGGGACGCACTGCATCTCATCTGGAAGAAGTGGAGGTGTAGAATTAGGCAGGGCATGGCAATACAAGGATCACTTTACCTCCGAGCAATGCCACAGCCAAATTTAATTGTTCAGCTGCACATGAAATCCATGTTTGATAAAGAATAAGTGACTAATGATGACAGCAGGACTCTGAGCGAGTACAAATCTTGCATGGTGTTGCCATCTTAGATTTTAAACCAAGATGTCAATTAAGACTTTGAATGAGGTCAACTGCAGTGACCTGGCTAAACAAGATACAATTAACAGTAGGTTGACCCTTCTTACCCTTTTTTCCCCAAACCTCCATTTCTTCTGTGTAAGCTCACTACTCCTGGGGCAAAAGAAAAATTAATAGAAAAAGGGAGATTAGCACTAATTAGGTCTTACTTAACATGCTTGTTTAAATAGTTAACTCTTCCCATTCGTGCTTTTTACCATGTGCACCACACCCTGTTTATGGTTGATAAGGAGGGATTTTAATAGTTTTAACATCCTCTATTAACAGATCTTTTGCTCTATTGTTACAAAGAATGTTGTCTAAAGCAAACAGAGTGTCTGTAGGTGACACTGTAGAGTTCAGGCTTACATGCAAGGGAATACCTTGGAGAAAAGTCCTGATCCTGCAGGGCATCCTGGGGGATATCTTCTGTAAATCAAATATGTCTAAGAAAACCTATGGCTAGCTGTTTTCTGCCTCTGTGCAACACACCACTCCCTAGAGAAGCTGGTGCTCTGATGGTTCCCAGCTAAGCAGAACAGGGACATTTGCAGGCTGCTGCCACTTCTGCCTCTGAAAGCCTTATATCTTTGACTACAGGGAAGATTTGCTTGCTTGACAGTATGGGAATGAGATATACAGAAATAAATGTTATATCCACTGATAAATACCCACAAACCAATAAAATTCCTTTTAAAGAAGTGTAAATAAAACTCTTGTGCTTTCATGATGCTGCCTGTTGCTGTGCACACACATGAAGGTGTGTGTTGAATACAGACCAGGCTGTGAGAAGGATGTCGCTGACGGGTTCGTGTTGAAGTGGGGTCTGTTGACTCTGTGCTGCCTGAGGAACTCGCTGCTAAACTGCCCTCCACATAATGAAAGTATAGAAAAATACATGTGCAGAGATGATATCTGAAAGAGTAAGTTGAACAGAGAGTCATTACTGTTTGGCAAAGATGAGGCAGTAGTGGCAGATGGAGGAGAAAACCTGGTGACAGCCCCTCAGCTGATGTACGTACTGCAGAGATGCCAGGTGAGGTGATGCTGGGAACTGAAGGTGTTGCTGGGTACAGGATGAATGCAATGCAGAGTCGACATCACTGCTAAACTCCAGGGATATAAACTACCCAGAGAAGCAGAAAGATCACAACAGTTTTATGGGTTAGGATACTTTCAGAAGATTTTTAGGGTTGTCCGTGCCCATTATCGTGATTCTTGGTTTCTTACCCCAGCACAAAAACAATCTCCTGCCTCCCCATTTAGGCTTCATTTTTGTTCTAAAAACAGAACTCAGGTAAGTGGACCAATCTCCCTCTCACCCCGGAATATTTCATGTCTTGTCATGACCCCGCAGCCCAGCAGGAATCTCACTGGAGGGAAATTTCAGTCCAGAGTTTAAAAGCCTTTACTTTGCTCCTGCTGCTCTTCATCCCTTTTCTCTCCACCGGGTGTGTGTTTTCCTGCCCTGTGGGCTGTGGTGCTGCATACTAAATAGAGCAATACTTGGCCCATCCCCAGAGGAAGGTTTACTGGGGAAAAGCAAGAGGAAGAAGAAATTTCAGTGCTTCCAGTAACTCTCCTACCAACCGGATGCCTTCAGGTAACAGCAGCTAATGTGATCCCAGCCCTTTCCTAGTGTTAAACCACGGCTGAAACAGTAATACCTCCGGAGAAATGAATCCAACATCTTCTCCTGGATATTATATTTATACTGCAACACCTTAAAAAACTGTAACGTTTATGTGTTTCTTAAAAATGCTTAGAGAAGGAGGCCTGTCCTGCTAAATCCCCTCTGCTCCTGACGGAGGCTGACAGCTTGCAGACTTTGTTTCTTGCTCTATACGTGCATGGCTTATCTTCCAATACAGATAGGAAGCGATTTCCTCAGAGGCTGTAGGAAGAGTGGCAGGGCTTTTTCTTCATTCTTCATGTGATTATGACCAGCTCCTTAGCAGCACTCATTTGGGATTGTGGCCTTCTCCCCAACAACTTTTCCTCTTCATTCCTCAGGCTGGTGCAGAGGTCACAATGAACTGGACACTTGCATTGGGTTGAGTGAGTGAAAGAACATATCTGGTGTTGTAGGACAGGTAACTGCAATGGGTAAAGCTGAAATGGGCAGCAGAAAACCTTGTTTGTTCTCATTTTAAAGCCATAAGCATTTTGAACTGTTCCAGTGTGGCATTTCAAGGAGGCGGGGGAGATGTAGGCAGATGTCTCTGTGCCATTATCGACACATCATTTGCAGGGAGAACTCTGGAGGAACAAAGACTTTCCTCCTTCTGTCAGAATTGCTTGGAGGTTCTCCTGACCTTTCTTCCCCTCCTCCCATTTTTCCAGGTGATTACACAGTGCAGTCAGAAAGCATGACTACAATGCCAAGAAGCCAGCAGTTTTAACACCACAGAAGGATAATTGTGTAATACTTCAGGCTATATTAGTTTCAGCACAGGACTGACCCTCAGCCAGGGATGAGAGAGTGCCAGCAGCCCCCAGCACAATGACTGACAGAACTGGGACATGGCAAATGGCACTTAGGAAGCCTACAGCAAACCAAGAGCTGAGGGATATGCTTTGCATTAAAATCAGTCACGTACCATCTTCATAGAACAAGCGATAATGGAGGACAGCACATGACCACTTCCCTTCTAAACCATTTCACTTGAAACATTTTCTCTTTCCCTCTCATTTTCCTTTGCTTGTCTGAAAAAGAGTTGTCTGTACTAGTGTAATGTTACTGACATTCTTACACCGTACCACAGATTTGTATTAGCGCGGTTTTGCTACCTGCAAATGTCACAGTAATTGAAAGGACAGCTTAGGATGTGCCATCTATCAATGAGTGAGGAAAAAAGACTGCTTTTTCTCCCCTGACTCAATGCTGCAATGGAGCCTCAGCACATCATTGCTCTATTAGAGGTGTCAGTGTTGTACCTGTGAAGACTAAGGCACAATCGAGACACTCCAGTGTGCAAGATTTTGATACTTCCCCTGCAAATGTTTGCTCACATCTCCAGTAAGTGGGTGGTTTGTAACATTCCCAGCCAGTATGGGCCTGTTGCTGCCCAGTGCAAGCAGTGGGGACATCACAGGTGACATCCTGAATGGGAAAGAACCCAGGGTGAGCCAGAAGGAAACACGGAGCATATAGGTGAAATTTAGATTGCCTCGTAGCTGTGCAGAGAAGAACCTGGAGGATTCCATTTCTGAGCTTCAGGATGCTTCTGTATTTTTGCCAGTTATTGTTTAGCTTTAAAAACAAACAAACAAACAAACAAGATTGAAACAACAGGTACTTCTGTTCCCACAGGTCCTGTGGACTTTGTGGTCTCTGCTGCAGCATGGCTTCTCCAGGCAGTATTCCTGCTAGGGGATATCCCACAGCCTGAAGCTCAGAACCTTCTCCTGGCAAAGGAGCTTGGACCTATCTGGAGCAGGAACTAACTTTCCAAGGCTCAAGGTAAGCAACTGCAAATACACAGACAGGTATCCTTATGCCTATAGGTATGCTGATACACCCCCCTTACCACGTGTAGGGCAAACTCCTCCTTTCAGGAGATCATTTATCTACCAAAGTGAAAAGGAAATTTCCTCCTCTAGGCTTCAGTGAGCCCTTCAAGGGAGGGGTGAAATACTTGACATTTCCACTCACCTTCCACCAGGAGCTGTAGAGGGCCTGGGTCTTCATTCAGAGCAATGAGGATTTGATAACTCAAAACTTTCTTCTTCTGTCATGACTAGAATGTATTTGAGTTCTGGAGGCACAATTAAACTCCAACTTGTCAAATCCTGCTGACCCTGTGTAGTTTCCTGCTGCTGTGCCTTGGTAAAACTTCGGTAATCATTTTAACTCATTCTAACAGCTGATGCTATAAGTAATATTAAGCTAAGATTTTTATTTTCAGAGCATGCTTTGAACAGAGCAGCCTTAATGTAAGAATTATTGTAACAGTTCATTTCCTAAAAATAACCTAAATGCACTTTCTAAGCATTACACCTGTACAGAAGCTGAATCACAGCATGAAGTTGCACTGAAGCCACAGCAAATTCAGTGTCAAATGAATACATTTCAATTTACATAGAGACCAAACTCAGTGGAGAAAAAAAAAAAATAACACCAAAACCTACACAGTAAAAACAGGAAAGAAAACTTGTAGGATTACCTAAGAATCAAACTAAAAGCTCAGGCAGCCTGGAGAAAGGATATTAGTGTTTTGATTCTTGAATGCCTCTGGAAAATTCTGTGGCAGGGATGGAATTTTCTCTTCAATTACACAGAGCCATTTAAAATATATAAAGTTAATTACAAAGCTTCTGATGGATTTTGCTTACACCGTGGTCAAGAGACCACAATTTAACTGAGACTAGAATTTCAGACATGCATTTACATGTTTTTAGCGTTGCTCCCTGCAGATCCACCCTGTATAAATCAGGTTATTTAGGGATTAAGTGCCTGGAAACATGAGAGGTTTCAGTATGAAATATGTTCAAAAACCTGGAATTAATTGTATAACTTTTGCTAAGAGCATTAGCAACACACAGCACAATTGGCCCAACATCTAGAGATCTGCTTGCAATTACTGCTTTCTACTATGATAGCTTTCAATCTACTACCATATGGGTTTTCGGTGGTACATGACAATGGAAATGTCACTCTGGCTCAATATTGTTAACCCGTATTTTCAGAACAGGAAATACAAGCTTTGAAGTGACCAATGAAACAGAGCAATCATGTAGTTTTGGCTTTATGTGGTAATGGCTTTATGCAGTTTGAGAGCATTGTTACATGTCCTTTTAAGCACTACAGAATAAGAAGTGCAGGAAGATATAATTTAAACCTGCTCAGTCCTAATTGTGTGTTATGCAGTTGACAACATTTTGATGTAATCAATGGTACAGAGGTCCCAAAGTAAAATCTTAATAAAATATCACTTTAATACACAAGTTACACATCCTGGAAGAATCCCAGACTACCAATAACCGTGTATCACTAAAGAGTTAAGTTGATAAAGGATCCATTTTCACACATTTCTTGCCTCTCACTTCCGTCACGGTGCTAAGCCCATATTGGCTGTGCCTGCACTGTTGGAAATTAAGATTACTTGGTTGTAAAATATGGGAATTAATTGTGCAAAAACATGATTAAATGAATCTCCTTAAAGCTGAACAACTGTGTGAGTGCAGAGGCCTGAGGTGTTAAACTTCATGGTTACAAACCACTGGGAGTCTGGTGCTAAACAAGGAGATAAAGGAGAAGAAAGGAGAGATAAGGGTCCTACCTGGACTTAACTGATGACACTCAAGCGTAGATAAGAGGATTTTAAATCTGCAGGAGAAAAACCTTCAGAGATAAGCAACCAGACTTCCTCCCTAAGAACAGAAACTGGAGAGAGACAAAGGATCAAGACCCCAGGCTAAAATATTGCTATTGGGCCACGCTGTCACAAGAAGGAAGGGGAACCTGGATTTTAAGAGTATAATAACCTCTGTCAGGAGAAGCCCCCTTGGAAACTCCTACATCATGCACTCATAGAACTGGGAGACCGAGTACAGAAGGGCACAAGATGCTCCTGATGCGTCTTCAGTCCTCAAACATCACAGCAGAAGCAGGAACTCTCCTGACTCCAAGGTTTCCGAGTCAAGACAGATTTGAAGAGGCATAGCCACTTCCCCATGTGACAAAAATAAAATGCTGATATAGTCTGTTGTCAGATCAGCATTATCTAGTGTTCCCGTTAAACTATTTTATCCTGGTTAAACAGTCCTCTGGCCAGATCACGCTCAACTGGTCATTCAGCTAAGCACAGATCCATTAGTTAATCCACAGAGTAAGTTCCTTTCCAACAGCTGTTTTTAATGTGGTGTTAATGAAGGCCCCTAATTTAACCTTCAGATTTTTAAATAGCATTGAAAGATGATCTCTAAAGGTCCCTTCTAACCCATGCCATGCCATGACTGCATTTGGATATTAGCTATTAGCTGCAAAGACTTGCACTGAGAAGAAAATAGGTAAAAAAAAAACCCATACACACAGAAAGGACACAAACCCACGCCAAATAAAAGCTTGTAATATATTGTACTTGTAGAAAAGCATCACGTTAGCATCATTTCACAATAAAAAGGAGAGATCTGTGTGGTGTTATACAGGCATGATGGATCAACGCAGAATGCAACGGGTGAAGCGTACCGTAATAGTCAGCATGAGATGCAGTGCTCTTTTACACAATTACTCCTGGTGCCTCTCTGTGGATACTTTATTAATTGCAGGTCCTCTCTGCTTCACACATGTCAGCAGTACATGTGGAAATATAAACCCTGGGAGTGTTAAAACACTCTGAAATGTGTCTCAAAAAAAAACCAACCCAGGTCCAATTTCTCACTACACAATAATAGTCCTACCACAACACGAAACCAAATGGCACTTTGTATGTAAACTGGCACATCATTCTGCTGCCTATTACATAAAAAAAAGAAAATAAATTGTCTTGATATAGAAAATTGTTCCATCTTCTTGCTTCTGCATTCGTGCAACTTCATTACCAGGTTTCCTTATCCAGATATTACACTGTAAAATGGAGAGTTACTTATCGTGGGGCTTTTCCACCATCTTCAGTGCTAATCTTCCAACCATTAGCAAACTGTTTAAGGAGAGGGAAAAAAACCACACAGAATAAGAATTGGTCAATTAATTTTCAAATGCTTCCCATGTAACTGTACATGGAAACAATAAAGATACATAAAAATATGATTCACATCATCTCAGTGTAATTAAGCACATGAAAAAAAAACTACACAAAGGAGGTTAAAAAGAAACAGTATATTGTGTTGTACCTGACACCAGCAATTAGCCCTGCAGGCATGAATTTTCCAGAGTTGTAAAATCTTGTTCCCATGACTGCAGTCAATGCTCCAGATGTAACTTAAATGAGAGATCACACAGTGCGGTCAGCAGAGATGCATATGCGTGAGAGAGATGCTACAAATCAGAACTAAACAGAACAGATAGAAGCAGTAGCATCAAGTAAAAAGCAAAAAGAGCTATTTCACAGGATGGACAAAATAGTCAATCTGTGTAAGCTTTGGAATGCCTCAGTAAGAGAACAGCGTACTCTAAATCAAGTTCTAGCAGACAATGCATTCCATATGTTTCCACACACCCCCCTCAATTTTTTGTGTGTCAGAATGTGCTTTGGAGACTGGAAATAATCTATCCTACACTGCTCTGAAACTCCCTCCCTTCCCTGTGCACAGGCAAATCACTAATCCTGTGCTCATAATTCACCCACTTCTCATAAAAGGGAGACACCATTTTCATGTCTGACTTATAGTAATGTTCTGAGAAGTAACTGATTTGAGTTGGCAAAAGACATCAAAAGGGAAAGGCCAAGCATTACCCCTTCAGCCCTGCACCACCTTCCACTAAGGTCAGAGTTAAAGGTCTCTCTCCACCTGACCACTTGACAGGGGCCAGGTAGTTTCACTGAGCCACTAAAATAGAAAGGGCAATTCCTGGAGCAATGCATCTCAAAGACAGATGAAATACCAGGAAAGCTATATGGAAAACATACTGATTAGATCCTTAGCTTGCATATGCTACCCAGTGGCAACAACTGCACGTTAGCACATTGCTCCAAACACTCTTCTACTCTGTTTCTACATGACGTCTGGTCCTGCAGGACCCGGCTCGTCTTCCATCCTAGCCATGGCATCCTTTCAAACATCACCCTCAATATTGTCACAAGCATCCAAGATCCAGCAGCCCAACAAGCATCAGGTGAGCTGCAGGAATCATCTACAGAGATTTTTCTCAGGCCACTTGAATAGCAATGAAATCTAACTTACTAGCAAATCGCAACAGTTCAAGTCAAGTTATTTTGCAACTGGCAGTAGCTTTGGGCATGCACAAATTCAAGTGATAACCATCCTAACCTGACTGCAACTGTGAGCTCTATATGGTTAATGGCAAAAAGACAAAAATTGCATTTTGGAGGTTCACAGCATACTACACACAAGTTTTTAAACCACAAGATGCTTATTTGATTTCTATTTTTCAAAAGGATGTAAAATGATTGTATTTGGTTTTAATCTTTTAAAACCACTTAAGTTTCACTTCACCCCAGTGCACATTATCCTTCTCAATCTGTAGATTTCTTGATGTTCAGAGATAAACTGTAATGATAAATAAGTTCTCCTCTCCTGTTGTACGAAGTGAACACAAGTAGAACTTTGAACTATCACACAAAGTACTCCCTAATTCTAACAAAAGGGATGCAGGAAAGTAGTGAGAAATCACTGAGCAAGACACACCAGGACAAGCAATTTTTTAATATGCATTCTCAACACATTCTTTAACCAAATAACTAACACTAACAGTTCACATTCCAGGGAGAGCAATGGAGTTTGGCCGCTCCTGGAGATTTTTCACTAAAACACAAGTTTAAAGACTATATTAAAACTACATTTATAACACCGTCAGTTTAACTCTTCTGCAAAGACTTTTAGATACTTATTTTAAGTTATTTTAGGGTAAATACAATCTTTTCCAATGAAAATGTTAAATTACTTACTCAGAGAAATCCAAACATTATTTGGATTCTGTGAGAGCTGATAGGCACCCAGTCCAGCCAAACTCCCAAAGAAAAGGCCAGCAGCTAGTGATGGGACACTACCTAAATCAGTAAAAGATAATGCGTTTATTAAAAGCTCAGAAATTAACTTGCTCATCACCTTATCTGTTTTGTAAAACACCAAGGATAACAAAATGGGGAGCTCATTTTTATAAAGCAGATTACAGAGTTGTTGGGTTTTTTTTTTCCCTTTTAATATATTAAGACCTTGCTGGTCTGTTCCAAGAAATGTGTTCAAATCATAGAAACACAGAATCTTAAAGGTTGGAAAGGACCTTGAAAGAGCATCTACTCCAACCCCCCTGCCAGAGCACGACTTCCTAGAGTAGGTCACACAGGAACTTGTCCAGGTGGATTTTGAATGTTCCCAAAGGAGACTCAACAACTCACTTGGGCAGCCTGTTCAAGTGCTCTGCCACCCTCACTCTTGCATAAGTCAGAAATATGCATTAGCACTTAATTATTGAATAGCAAAACCATTAATACACTTATGATGGAAATAATAGCGAGAAAAGCAAAATAATTGGGTTTTTCTTTGTGCAAACTGAAGTATGTTGTTTCAGCACAGTAATACCAGAATTTCTTGAGAGTCAAGTGAAGTAGATGGATTAAATAGTAAAGGTTTAAGATCAGAAAAAAAGCCACGTGGACTGAACTGGGCAGGAGAGCATTCAGACAAAGTTGCCAAAGGAGAGAGGTCATCTCTCTTAAACACACCTGTGATCTGATCAAAGATAACCAAAGGCTGTGAAAGAAGACTCCCTGCACTCACCTAAACTTTGGATCAAGTCTTTAGTATAAATGATAATCCCAAACTACCAGAAGATAAAGGATACCACATCCGAACTGTTGATGTCTAGGTTACACTAAAATAATGAAGAGGCACGATGGCTGTGAGGGGTGAGTGCCCTCTGTAAGGCTAGTGCAGAATTCAGGACACAATGCTAAGAGGTTCTTCTAGGCTTGAGACTGCAAAGCTAAGCTGATAAAGATATTCTCTCAATGTTACAGGAGGATCACATATTGCTACCAGAAAGTAATCGTAACAAGACAGCTGTAACATCACTTCAGATCCTGCTTTTGGTACAAAAAGCAAGAGATACAGAAAGCACCAGATAGTCTTGTGTATGTGCAAGGAAAAGATACCTGCTCTAGTAAGTGGCTGTTCTGTGCAGAACACTGTTTAGCAACGGATATGTGGTAGCTACATTTGTTGCCACAAGCCTGGGAGCCAAAAATGGCCATCATATCCTTGATTTTTTACCTCAAGACATTGGTTAAGCAGCTATGATACATACACTTCACTACTACAACTGTGTCACCTCATGCTCAGGAAGTTCCTGACTCTGGAGACACTGAGACACAGAGAATTTACGAAATGAAGAGAGAAAATAAATCAATCACTCCTTGCTTGCCCTGTTCTTAGATTCTTCCCAAGGCAGCTACTGCTGACCACTGTCTGTGTGGGAGAATCATCTTAGCTCTCTGGATGACAGTTCCACTTTCTCTTGGTTTCTCCAAGTTATTAGCAGCAATAAGATAGGGTTGGCTTTTTTTTTCCCCCCTACAAGTCACAAGTTTCTGTTCTCCCTTCAAAAATCCTGTGACCCTTACCTCAGCATGACCACGTCCTCCCATCTGGGCCTAGAGAATAAGACTTACACCTACTATTTCATAATGGCTTCAGAGAAATACAGATGCAATTAGCTACATCTTAATATTATCCTTCTTGCCCTAAACTCCACTCAGAGTCCAAAGGATAAACCAAGCCAATAGAAACCAGCCTGGAACAGGCATTAGCATCTGTGTTAGTCAAATGCACTGGTAAAATTCTTACTGTCTTCAGCAATGCACCTTCATGTCACAAACACTAGGATGGCTTATGGATTTTTCAAAGCTGAAGGAAACAGTACTTGCAACAGGGATAAATCCACAGTTCTGTGCAGAGGAAAGCAAACTCGGACAAAAAAAAAGAAAAAAAGAGGAAATGAATGCAGGAGGTCAGAGGGTAAGCTTATGATAGAGCCCAGAAAAGGAACAAGCTTAACGATTTGCATTGTTCAGCTTTACTGGGAGAAAAGATGCTTCTGAAAACTCCCTGCAGCTTGCAAGTACACTGTTAACCATCATTACAACGAAAACATTTCCTTAAGAAAAAAAAAAACCCAAAACAGTGATGTAAATCACCTGAAGATACAGAATGCTCACACTTACAATAGGAGTGCAAAAGGTTTTGTGAAGCTAATTTATGTCAGTTCACCCATAGAGCAGGATACCAAGCACCCACCAACCATCACTTATCAGCCCAAAGCACCAGCTCAACTCACAAAGCACCACACCTCGACAGCAGCAAGTTATCAGCACATGGCCCAAACTGATAAAACTTCACATCTGCCTGAGCTTCGAGATAAGAAAAAAAAATAAGTTCCTGGGGGAGGAGGGGAATACAAGCACCTTCCTGTACAGTACCTGCCTTTGCATAGCCAATGAGCCCTCCTGAAGCAACCAGGGCGGCGTAGCCAAAGCCGAGCCAGTCCACTGCCATGCTGAAAACTGCGAGAGAAATCGTGCTGAGGATCAGTATCGCTCCAATTTGTCGGGAAAAGAAAAACCAAAGCAAACCACCAGCATTTTGCCGTGATGGGGCTTTTCCACCAGCGAGGCCCGAGCCCTGATCAGAGCCCAAGAAATAGAACCTGGAGGGATCAGGGGGCTGCCCCGGGGGCGAGCTGGGGCTGGGGAACAAGCGGCTCTCACCTGCCCGGTAGCCCCGTTCCACAGCAGCCGGGGCGGAGCAGGCTGCGGAAGGGGAGGCGAGGGAACAACGCACCGCCCAAAGCTTCCCTTTTCCGGCTCTTCTGAGAGAAAGGGGGGAAAAAAAAAGAGAAACCCAACCCACAACGTTTCCAGTCCCGGAGGCGGGCATCAAGGATGCCCGAGCGCCTGCAAATGTGAGGACAGACTGCAGTGCAGACGAGGTTTTTGTGTGCTTGTTCAGTGAGGTGTGAAGCTCGCTCATAATTGCATTCGTGTGCAACCCAATCCATCCTAGTCCGATGCCAGAAGTGGTGCGGCTGAGAATTTAGGGTTTGGATTATTGTTATAAACACAGCTAGTGCAACAGATCAGGAAAAAAAAAACCAAAAAACGTAGAGAGATGTTTATAACTGTTTACAACAATAAAATAGTCTCTTTTTCTTTCAAGTGCTGAAACTGGCTTACTTCATGGTGCACCATGATTTCTTACAGTTGGCTATGCCTTTACCTCCCATGGACACTTAACCACGGAGAAAGAAAGAGCAATTAAAAATCTGATGGAGCATCTTTCCTGCCAAGTCTACAACCATTTCACATCCTCTGTTGTTTGCCTGTGTTTGTGCACCCACACATTCAGGGTATTTTTAAAGCTAGAAGCTGCACAAGTTCTGACTAATGTACAACTGAAATCCCCTTAATGTTGAATTAAATCGAGCTCATATAAATCCACTGCACTGAATATTCAGACAAGGGGTTGTGGTCATTTATCTAAATGTGGGAAACAGCCAGAGAAGATGCAGACACCCACTTACATCATAAAATTGCCAATGTCCTAGGAACAATCTCCTAACAGCACAATGATGCTGTTTTGGTGTCAGATGAGCTAGAGTTACATGCTATTTTACATCTCTAAGAAGCCTGCATTTCTGTCTCCACCGGGGGCGATTTTTTTTTTTCTTTTTCTGATCTTTTCTGATCTTCTTTCTCTGCCTTTTCTTTTGCTACACAAATAAGGGAGAACAAGTTATTACAAAACTGAATCGGAATTAGAGCATAAGACAAATTGCTCTTTGAAAACAGAAGAAATAATGGCAACTCTGGTAGTGCAGAAAACAACATTACAATTACTCACTTTGAAAAGAAATAAAGAATATATTTAGTACAGCTATTTGACCTTGTTCTCTACTGCTCATCTTTGTTTTTCCTAAGGTGTATGTGTAGTAAGGCTTAGGAGATAAAATGCCCTCTCCCACTTGACTGAGAAGGTCAGGAATTCACTTTTTGTTGAAGTGCAAAGGAGGTGGGTGATGTTTTATCACCATGACAAACATGTAAAACATTAGATAAATTTTGTTTTAACAAAATACAGCTCAGATCAAGGACTTGAGAAAAAAGACTACAGAAAGAGGGAAAAGAACGTAAAACCCTATTGATGTAAACTCTTCCAGCCAAAAATATTCCAAACAAAAAGACTTCAATCATGTGAACCGCAGGTGCAAAGACTTTAAAGAAAATATATATGCATGAAGTATGGACACAGTAAAAACCACAAACATTTTGCTCATAAATTCTATGTGTAAGTCCATGTCAAGACTTTATGTGAATGTATAACTGGAATACGATTGTATGGGGTTTTTTTTTGTATTGTCAGTAATTTTAACATGAACTTTTTTACGCTGAAGGAAAAGCAATGCATGACAAAGGCAGAGCATATTTTTGAGTCAAACAGGCAGTAACTTTACCAACACAAAAAAAAAAAAATGTGTTTTTAAGATGCATTCAAGGGAGACAAAAATGTACCCGAGACAGAGGCAGCTGTTTTTATCGTTTCAGCCGTCTTTTTCAGAGGCAGTTAAAAACCGTTTGCTGTTGTTAGTAGAAAACATATAAACATTAAATATCATTAATATATTTTTGCTTCAGTCAATCAGGAAAAACTGCCATCTCTTTTGCTACTTCCCAGAATGGTCAGTCAGTTTATTGGGATAAAAACATTCATCATTTCAAACAGCAGCTCAGTTCAGACACAGATACCCTCTCAGAGGTTTAAATCCTTATAGAAAACTTCAGCAACTTTTATTCAGGAGAGAAAGTAGCTGCCTTCATGCTGAGCTACTCCTTTTCTTTTTCTTCTTTTGCAGTGGAGCTTTCAATTTTTGCTTTCCTGGAGTAATTTTTCTCTTTCTTTTGGCCGTTTCATCACTTTTATCAGTCCAAAAAACTTTCTTTTTCCTGACTATTGGTGATTTTTCATTTTCGTTTGCTGAAAGATAACAAGAAATCATTCACACTGGTACCTATGTGCAGTCTTTAAAGGGATAGGGAGACTTATTTGTAACTCATCTCTAAAAAGGGGGGTTATAAATGATTTTTTTTTAACAGTGGAACATGCCTTTTACCTTAGTTAAAGTATTTAAATAGATTATGAGACAGGAAAACAACAGAAAAAAAGATACCGAGGCAGACTTCCTAAGTTTGCCTAACTGCAATGGCCCCAGACCTAATTGTGTAGGGAAACAGGACATGCAGTTCTATCAAACTATTTATTCTTTTCTTATCTGTCTCAAAAGCTTCCCAGTGACTTCCTCAGTGTGTTATTGCGTTAAAGAGTAACAAAACCTTCACAGAATAAAAGTGAAAATAAGTGTATGTCCTCCAACATCCATTCAGGCTTGAGACGCTGTCAGACTGGGAAGGATATCTCTGTCACTTGCCAAGGTCAAGTCATATACCCAATTCTTTAAGATATCAAAAGACAGTGCAATCTCCCACTTAGTACATTTCACTTCACAGTCACATTAGCAACCAAAACCAAACACAGTTCTGTTACCTTGAGAGGATGTTGCAGCATTATCAGGATTTTCTTTCATTTCTGAAGCTTGGTCATCAAGCCACACTCCAAGACATGTCAGCCTAGCTTTGGTACTGACTTCACACAGTAAAGATGGCACATCTTTAATCTGAAGATAGCACAGAAAAATATTAATTAAACGTTATCTTATTTTTGTTTAAATTTACTGAAGTACTTGAAGTGAGAAAGTATCTTATGGCCCACTTTCCACTTCATTTCTGCTGCCTAATGATGCTTAGAAGCAGAAGTGTGTGCAGGTAAATGATCACAGGCCTGTTCCTGATACCAAATAAACTCCCACTGACTTTAAGAACAGCTCTCGATAAGCAAGATCAGAGGATTTCAGGAACATGAGAGTAAGTTTAAATGTGAGGAATAAGTGGGTGAGTCACAGTTCAGTAATAACAAATTGTTAACCATTTCAGAGTTAACAGCTCTATTTCAGTACAGCTAAAATAATTTGAATTAAGTTATTGCATCAGATTATTTTTCTCCTCCACAAAGACAAGGCTGCTGATTAAAAGCAAACTCTTCAGAGTGTGTTTCAAATTGCTTAACTGCAATTGTATCAGTCAGCTCTGGGAATAGTTGAGCAAATATCACATTACAGATACTAGGAGGTAAAGCATCACAAACACCTGTGCAGCATAACAGCATCAACCCACCAAGAACGATTTCATTAGGGTATTCTATTATTCCGCCTCACAGAGCTGGATGGAGCAGCCCACAGAGTCATACCAAATGTTGCAAAATGTTGCCCACACAGGAAGAAAACCACACATTTGGTCAAAATAAAGACAATGTTACAGAGCATACAAAGTGCATAAATGTTGAGAGAGACTTATTTCAACTATTCCAGATACTTATAGCGGAACACTGCACATCTTTTATTACTAGGCATTATTTTTTTTTAAATCTAATTCTGATTTTAAAAGACAGCAAGTAACAAACAGGAGAACCTTTAAAGAGAAGACACGATTCCCTGTTGAACTGTGCTACTCATAAATGTTTCAAAATACAGGAAATAAAAGTAGCCAGTCCCAGCCCTATTAACCATGAGACCATTTCCCTAAGCACTACTACATCCACCTGTCTCTGAAACCCCTCCAGGGATGGTGACTCCAGCAGCTCCCTGGGCAGCCCCTTCCAATGCCTGACAACCCTTGCAGCAAAGAAATTGCTCGTCAGATCCAGCCTGAACCTCCCCTGGAGAGACTTGAGGCCGTTTCCTCTTGTTCTATTGCTTGTTTCTAGGGAGAACAGACTGACCTTCACCTCACTGCAGCTTCCTTTCAGGTAGTTGTAGAGAGTGAGAAGGTCTCCCCTGAGCCCCTCTCCAGGCTAAATACTGTGTTTTACAAAATTACAAAGATACAGATATCCACAAGTGCATAAAAAGATGTGCATAGGCATAAGTCTCTACTGAACAGGACGCTGAGGAAGATCAAGACATCCAGATTACAATTGAAAATTCCTCAGTGGTTTAAAATGAATCTTTAGAACAGAACTGTCTACCACATTGGTGTTCTGATATTATTCCATAACCATAACAAGCAGCTTAATAGACCAACCTTATTAAGATCCAGATTCCACACTTTAATGTAACCGTCGCTGGATGCGGTAACAATAACATGTTGTCCTTCCCTTTCAAAACTATAGATATCTTTTACTCTGTGAAGAAAATGTAATGCTTTGTTAGTTTACAGCATGGCAGTTCAGAATGGTAAGCTGACAGAAATTAAAGATGAGAAGGCAACGGTCTCCAAATCGGTTTGAACAGAAACCCCACAAATGACAGGCAGGAAGGTGATGTGTTTTGGGTGCTGTCATTCAAAGCAGGGACACTCGTCTTTGCCAGGCTTGTTAGGAGTCCCTTCAGAACACTTGACTACTTTTAAGCACACGCTATTATTCACATTAATGACATTTTAGCTGATGCTTTTGTATTTTTATGAATTAAAAGCAGCATTTGGACAAATACCTGGTGTTTGACAACAACACAGAATATGTGATTATCTTCCTAGTGTGTGGATTGAGTACAACTGCTTTGTTTTATTTAAGCCTTCTAAAGAATCACAAGCTGTAGAGACCAGTTAAACTTTAATAAGATGGTTTTGGAGGAAAATAGTGGTACCCAATTTCAGAAGTGCAACGACCACACAGAGAGAAGTGTGTACTTCTGTGTGTCTGTGTGTATTTTTAAGCAAGCACACACACACACACACACTCTCATGAATTTAGAACTCTAGGGTTTCTAATTCTATACCCTGTTGTCTTTGTAATATGCACAGACAGCACAGTACTTGTGCTCACACTAAAAGCAAACGAGTCTGTCCCAAATTTGGAATTTAGCTCGTAAATAAAAGTACTTTCTGCACTAAACCAAACTCAACAGTAAAACATGCTGAATGTTACAAGTCATTGAACTTTACCAAGTATTCAGCATTGCCATAAATATTCAGCTAACAAACAAACATCAAGTACCTGTTTTCGTGAGCTTTAAATTCACACAGGCATTTTTGAGACTCGCAGCTGTAGAACCTTATCATTTCATCATCTCCAGCTATTGCAAGGATAGAATCCTTGGAATGAAAAAGAAAACCAAGTGTGATTAATTTCATGTGTTTCAAACCTGTTCATTTCCCAGCTCCTTTCTTTTTTGTACTTACTGTAATAAATCTAAGTGAAGAAATTCTCTTATCTGTTGTGATAGTGCCAGTGATTGAAGCTGTGTCAAGTTTGTAGATATCCACTTTATTCATTATCACAGTCACATATTT
This sequence comes from Urocolius indicus, assembly GCA_013401255.1. NCBI lineage: Eukaryota > Metazoa > Chordata > Aves > Coliiformes > Coliidae > Urocolius > Urocolius indicus. Next base: position 4,203 of record WBNH01011718.1, on the reverse strand, counting down.
CTCTCCATCAGGGGACCATTTAATTATGTGGGCATCTGTACACGTGGAAACATTTGGTTACACACATACACAGGCTTTTTTGCACTCTACATTGCATCATTGATTCATAGAATCATAGAATGTTAGGGTTGGAAGGGATCTTTAGAGATCATCTAGTCCAACCCCCCTGCAGAAGCAGGTCCCACCTAGATCAGGTGGCATAGGAATTTGTCCAGGCGGTCTTGAAGACCTCCAAGGAAGGAGCCTCCACACCCTCCCTGGGCAGCCTGGGCCAGGGCTCCCTCACTGAAACACTGACATAGTTTTTTCTTATATTTAAGTGTAACTTTTTGTGTTCCAGCTTCATCCCATTACCCCTTGTCCTGCTGCTAGCTACTATAGAAAATACATTGCATGACAATCTAAAAGGAAGACTCTTTAGAAGCTGCTGGACACTGTTTTTTATCTAAACCTGAGAAAAAGTCAGGAAAAAAAAAACCAAACAAATAACCTAGAAGAAACAAATAAAATTATTCTCTTCAATTTTCTTCTGATTGTTGGAAGTGTATCAAGAAAAATAAATCACATTTATTTAAACATCCTGACATCAAACTTCAGGGAAAAAAACCCCCAACTTTCGTGTCACTATGTTTTCCTTTCGGTAAATGATTATTAGTAAGGACATAAGCTTATATATGCTTGCCTGCATGTATAAAAGAAACATTATGAAAGCTGATGGCAATTAAGTTGATTAATTCAATCGACTATTCTTTACACACACACAAAAAAAACCCCAACCAAACTATCTAATTACACTTTTTTAGTGAATTTAGACTGATAACTCACTTTGCTTCAGGTTTTTGACAAACGCTGAACGTCCTTCTACAAGATTCCAAGTTCTGAAAGACAATGATAGATAGATGTTCATTCTGGTTAAATGCAGCACAGTGAAAGTCAAGCATTATCTGCTGACGTGAGGCATCCTAAGGAAGCTTTTAAGCATCTCTGTGCATTTTAACTGCAGTCTTAATGCAACAGAGAATGATGATTTCATGTACTGCTTGCACACTGTAAGGCCGAATCAGTGACATTTCTTTTATAAACCACCGTTTGCAATGTAGATCCGCAAAGGAGCCCAACACCAATTTGTGCTGTTCAAACAGCATTTTATCTATTTTAAACACACCTAATGTACAGCAACATGTGTGCACTCCAAGTGAAACATTGCTTCTCTCACATGACACAAAACCTGGCAGCTCTCACAAGTTTAAACAACTTGTGTTCAAAAATGTAAATGTGTGAGTTAAGGTAAAGAGTCAGAGCAGGACAAGAAGCCAGGAACAGCAAGGACTGGTTTGAAAAGACTTTAAAAAGACAAACCAAGGGGTCTTTGAACCATTTGATGTCCAAATGTTCTATCAGTGTTATGCAACAATCTTATAACAATCTGCATTAGGATTCTCAGCATTCCTGCATCAGAGTCCACTCACCTTAATGTTTTATCTGTTCCCACTGACAAAGCTAATTTCCCAGAAGGGTGAATAGAAAGAGATGTCACGTGCCCCCTGATGAAACCAAGACAACAGTATTAGCCACATATATTATTTGTGAGCAAAATAAACATGAAAATGTATGTGAATATGCAGATTGCAGAAACTCACTTATGTGCCTTAATGGATTTCAGGCATTCCCATCTCTTTGTGTTCCAGATGCAAATGAGTCCATCTTCAGCCCCACTCAGTAGATGCGATTTACCGTAGAACTCCAAACAGGTTATTGTACCTAGAAACACAAACCAGAGCTATTAAGTGTTGTACATACAGTTATCACACAGACAAAGTATGAATTAACAGAGAAGCTTCTGGCATTGAAACACAGAATTGTACAATCACAGAACGGCAGGGTTGGAAGGGACTTTTACAGATCATCTACTCCAACTCCCCTGCAGAAGCAGGTCCAGCTAGATCAGGTCACACAGGAACATGTCCAGGCAGGTCTTGAAGACCTCCAGAGAAGGAGCCTCCACACCCTGCCTGGGCCAGGGCTCCCTCACCTCACACTGAAAGAGTTTTTTCTTACGTTTAAATGGAACTTTTGTGTTCCAGCTTCATCCCATCACCCCTTGTTGCTAGATACCATAGAAAAATGTGCTGTCCCAACCTTCTGACACCCAGCATTTAGATATTTGTAAATACGAATGAGGTACCCTCTCAGTCTCCTCTTCTCTAGACTAAACAGCCCCAGTTCCCGCAGTCTTACCTCATAAGGAAGAAGTATGTCAGTCACTACCCTACCACTGGGAAAATCTCAATTATTTCCTACGAATTTCTTCACAAACACCTCAAACTTTCTTGTTATATTCAGTCACTGAGGTGCAGTATCAACGCCACTATAGCTGGGCCCATCTGAACTCCATCTGGTCCATCCCCCGAAACACAACTACTCCACCAGTGTGGCACAAGTGACACAGAGCTTCTGCCACTCATAAGAAGTGCTCCTATGTCAAAGCCCTGTTCTTGACACACAGCTGAATTTACTGCAAATGCTGCTGCCCGTAAGCACCAGATTTATCATGCATGAGTTGAACGTAAGTACCACGTTTGGTCTAGCTCCAGTTCTTGGTTAGCAGAAGAGAACAGAAAAAGCAGAACTGAGATACAAATCACTCAGCTGTGTTTATTTGGGCAGCCATAAACTGATGTGACACCCAGCTGTAATTCAAGAGGTACGTAAAGTGAGAAATGCACCAGGTCAGCTCTTGTGGCAGCAGCTGCAGCAGCCTGCTCTCACACACCAACTCTCTTTTGTGTGACTCACATGTTTGTGACAGGACAAGGACATCGGGAAAGATGGTTGTTGGGAGTAGGCACGGTCCAGATAAACTGTCCTGGGAGAGTAAAGATGGCTCACAAGCCATCTGTGTGCCATAATTTCTATAAACTAAAAGTAATTGAAAGAAGCAGCTTTATTTATGGGCCATCACTAAAATGATTTGGGGATTTTTATGCTCAAAAGCTTACCTTGCTTGTACCTCAGACCATCACGGCTGCAACAGCATCACTATTAAAGACTTACTAAAGAAAATTCGATCTTCTTCTAGCAAGGGCAAATTGTCCAGCTCTAAGTTTTTATTATTAACTTTTTTGGGGGGTTTTGTTTAACCAAGAAAAGCTCCCTTACCATTGTGCTGCAGCAGTGCCCCGTGCTCTACCTTCTTTTTCATGTCATAGATTTGGATGGTCTCATCTCTGCTCCCAGTGACCACGTATCTGTTATTCACTGCCACCGCTGACAAGGAGGCAGAGTGGGCGTGATGCGTGAAATCTGGGACAACCGTCCAGGGCTGTGAACGAAAGACAAGATCAACGTGGATTTCTGAAGCTTTCCGTATTGAGCTTCGAGTTCAGCATCCTGCAGCGTGTGTGTGTGTGTATATACACATATATATATATCTTAAAGCAAAACCTGAGAAAGTGTATGCATAAAATGGAAAGGAGTAATAATTCATTATAACACTTAAGTGTAATGGGATCTTACTGAGTTAACGCGCTGTTAGGAGGTTAGTTGCCACGAATCAAACGCGCAAATCGCCCCCTGTAATGAGCGTTGGACTTAGGTGAAGGCCTGTGCGAACAAGTATCCGCACCGAGATAAATCTCCGGGACAAGGCAGGCAGCTCACTCCCTCTTTACCCCACCGCAGGCTCGGGACACGCCTTCCACCTTCGCACCAGCCTCCCACTACACAACTGTAGCACCATCCCCCTCGCAGCCGCTCGGCGCTGAAAGGCAGGAGAAGCAGCTCCTCGCACCTCAGCCCTTCCCGGGCCGGGCACAGGGGTATCCATCCACGGAGGCGCTCCCACGCCTCGCGCGAAGGGGCCGAGCCTGAGGCTGCGGGAGGCTGCTCCGCCCCCGCGCCGCTTTAAAAGCGCAGCCGGCGGCCAGCCCCCGCGGCCGCGGACGGGCGAGGCGGTGAGTAGCCGGGCAGCGGCCCTCGGAGAGGAGGGAGGGAGGGAGGGAGGTTGGTTGGCAGCTAGGGTGCAGTTGGGGTGTAGGTAGGGGTTCCCTCCCTCCCTCTGCCGTTACCTGCGCGGGCCGCGCGGCGAACCCGAAGAGCACCTGCTCGTAGCAGCCGGCCACCAGCTCCATCCCCCACCCCCGCGCCACGCACGCTGCCGCCTCGGGGCCTCGCCGCCCTCGGGCCGCCCGCCGGGGTTGCCTG
>WBNH01011716.1:390569-459469 GCA_013401255.1 Urocolius indicus | reverse complement strand
AAGTCTTGCTCGCCCTGGCCGCTGCCGCCCCCGGGGGAAGCCGCGGCTCGGGCCGGCGGGAGCGGCCGTGGCTCCCCGCGGCGCTGAGCGGCCCCGCGGCTCCGGAGCGGCGGCTGCCCCGGGGGACACTCGCACCCGCGAGCATCGCCAGCCTCGGCAGGAATTCAGGACTTATTTCAGGTGCTCTTACGTAGCTCGCCGTACCGCTGCTTCTAACTTTTGGGGGTTTTTTTTTTGTGGTTGGTTTTGAGTTTTTTGGTGTTTTTTTCTTGTTAATAATTCTGTGAGAGCGGTGGAGATCTACACTGGGCGAGAGAACTGGCTGGGTAAGTTGGCTTGCCCTGTTTAACCAAACCATAATAGGCAGAAACCTCGAAAAGCATTGGCAGCCCCATTCTCAGGGCTAGCTGTGGCTTTTTGAGTTTCAACCTTTCTTAAAAATAATTTTCATTCACCTGTGTGTTTTGGACCAAATTCCACAGGCACGTCTGAGTAACGTCGGGCATGTACGGTTGTATTTGTGGAGCGGTGACGTTATTTTGTAATGCCCCCGGGGGAGGAAACTCTGCTGGGCTGTGTTTGTACAGCACCTTCTGCAGCCCGTCCTGCTCCTGTCTGGCACTCCCGTGCCCGACTCTGGTTTGGGAGCTTTGATAAGGCCAAATAGCCCTTAGGCGAATGTGTAGCTGAAGGCTGGGTTAAGTAGACCAATCGCACTGAACGGTAGACCACACTTAAACAGCAGATGTATTGAAATACATTGTTTACTGTGTCTTCTCTTGGTCTGTGTTTGCAAAGCAGAGACATAATTCATAATTGTGGCTGTTAGGGTTACGCAGTTAACAGCATACTTAAGATAGCAGTAGTGTAGTCTTTTGATCTGGAAAGAGAATAAACTATTAAAGTATGTCTGAGTGTTCTTAGTGGCACTTCCTCTTCCACAGTCTCCTTACCACTTAGCATTTGCCTACATAGCGAGCCAGTGAGTTCATGATAACGACTTCTTACAGTACCGTATTAGATAAGTCTTAATGAACTAAATTTTCTATTTGGTGATGCTCCAGGGTGAGATTACACTTCAACAGAGTGAACGGAGGAAAGCTCAAGCCTGCCGTCGTTTTAAAGAGAATTTGTTGTGGCAGTATAAAACACGTTCACAACTGTTTTAGGGAAAATGGGCAAAGAGTTTTGTGTTTTCTCTCTCCCTTCCTCTTTGTTTTTTTATTAATTAGACCAAGAAGTCTTGAGAATTCAAAAATTTATTTTTTTTTTTTTCACTAAATGAGATGGTTGAACCAATTCAGAGTATTTTCTCTCTCTGCAAACCTTGCTGTGTTTATGGGTTTAGTCCAACATGGTTATTACACCTTTATGATTACACCAGACTTCTATAGGGCAGCAGTCACTTAGTGGTCTCATAACTGCCATTACCATTTGTGTTCCTTTTTAAAAGGCACATTATTATTTATGAGGTCCTGATAGAGCTCCACTAACAATATTCTTAGGCATCTGCAAATTGAAACACACTTAAAATAATGTCATCATATAACCTAAATGTAAGGAGAAGTGGAGTTTATTGAAGGTATGCAATTTAAAAACAAACCTCATACTCTCAACCTGACAGAGCATGAAGGGATTTATCCAGACTTGACTCATCTGTGTAGATTGTGCATTTCAGACTGACTGCTGAGCTGAGCAACAGTCTGCTGGACTGATTTCACTGAAAGTGTCTTTGGGTTGTACCAACCTTTGAAAATATTACTGGTGTTCCAGAGCTGTTTGGCTTTGGTTTGTTTTTTAAGAAAACTAGGCTTGCAGTGATGAGACTTGAAAAGATTGGACACTCAGTTCAATATTTGATGAAACCTATTTACTGTTCAGTTTAACACAGGTAAGTCAAAAACCTTATGGGACTTCAGCCTGTGAGATCTTATACATCCTGTGTGCAAGTTACAAATACTCTTTAAACAAGTTGTAAAAAACTAATTCAAAGCGAGTGTGAAGTGAAATAAGGAACTTCAGCTTGAGCTGGGTCGGATTTTGTTTTACTAAGGAATGGCAATGGCTAAGAGATGTGATGCAGATGTAGAAAGGAAATGTGTGGTTTAATGTGACCTCTTTCATTACAGAAGTCATAAAATCTTGATTGGTATTTTCTGCATTATATCTGTGGAGTTAAAAAAAAAATAAAATCTGTCCTTAAACAATTAAGGTCACGTGTAGTTTTTTTTTTTCCCTGACTGCACTTTATTTTTTAATTAAAACAAATCCTAATCTGAATTTTGCTTCAACTTCCAATCACAAATCTCTTCATAGTCTGTATTTTAAATCATTCTTAAAACCTGAAGTGTTTGAAAGAGAGCCACAGTACTAAGAAGGTGGGGGAGGGGCAGTCTTATAGTAAATAATAGGAAGGTTAAAAAAATCTGTAATGTGTAACGTTACGGTGTAAAATTGCTTTTTTTTTCCTGTTCAGTAAATATTATGCTGCTGCTTTTGCTGTTCTATGAAGCAGTGTCCCAGATGTAGCTAGGAAGTCATGGATAAGGGTTTTTTTTTTTTTAAGTTATTCAAGAGAGATTTCATCGCTTGCACATTTCCGTAGTGTTTGTTGCCATGGCAGCTAGCCAGCGGCCTTATTAGTGATTAAGGGGGTTACACTTCTGTTTTTCTCTGGTGGTACTAGAAACTGTATCTGACCTACAGTAAGAAACAGATGTTGTACAAAGACTACAGTGAGATGCTTCTATAAGGAGGCTGAAGGGTTTCTGTCCTTGGACTGAAGTTATTGTATAGTGATGCTTTATATCTCTTATTAACTATAGTTCTGTTTAAAATGCCTCCTGTCTTCAGACTTGCTAAATATTTACAACAAACGTACCACTTGCACCATATGTTTGAAGAAACCTATTAATTGTACAAGCCTGTATTTTTATGCATGACAGAATTGACACTTCATTCTAGTTACGAAATTATGTGTTTGAGGTAGAACATAGCAAAAGCAGAGGTGAGACAGTGTAACAAGAAGCATTCCTTTTTCTTACCTTCTGGTCTCAAACTGTAGTAATTTCCAGTTAGCACTGGGATAGAAAATTAGTTGTAATCTGCTCATAGTTGCTTTCCTGGTAGAGTTATGAGGCATTTGTCTCGCCCTATCGTGCCCCTCCCCCTCCTTTCTTCCCTTTAAAAAAAAATAAATTATTCTTTTCTCTCCATATTTTTCCCTCTGTGTGTCTTGTGGAATAGGCAGCTCTCCATAGCAGGGTATTTTTCACTGTAAAGCTCTGCATCTTTAAATGTTTTTGTGTAACAGCTTGAGGCTCTGTCAAAAACTATGTTCTTTACCACGTTGTTTAGTGATGAGCAGAAATAGAGGGAGGTTTTCATAACCTTGGGGCTTTCTGCTTAGATGAACTAGGCATTTCTCTTTTACCTATCAGGATTGATTACTTCAGGTTAGATCACATTTCTTGTCTAAAAGGCTGAGCTTGCACCACCAAAATCCAAATTGTATTTTGCTTAGTATGAAGTACTGGGCTTGACAGTTGACACTGACTTTCCCATTCTTCAAGGATATTGTATTCCCCAGTTAAGGAAATATTCTAGCTATTTGTTAAGCTCAAGCTCCAGTCATTCTTGAATCACAGCTGCAGAATGTTTTGAAAAAGTGTTTTAAGATTTGTAGATCTGTTGGACTGGAAAGGTCTGGACAAGACCTTTTCAGAGTTTGCCTTGGGGAGTGACGAAGCTCACCCTCTGCAACTGCGAGATTCGTTGTTTTTCCAGGCTTAGCTCACAGTGTATGCCAGACTACCTCTCCTGCCTGCTTATTTTAAGGTTGTGTTTGCTTGACTTACCATACCAGTCTTAACACTTCAAAATTTGACACACATCGTCTTCCTCTCCAGGATGTCTGTGGATGTTTGTGTATGTGTGTGTGTGTATATATATCTATATATATATGTACACACACATATACATGTATATGTGTATGGGCAGGTAGATAAAGAATAGAATGCTAGACCATCCCAGGGCCTGTCATCCTTTAAATGTACAAAGCTCCTATGTGCTCACAAACACAGCTCCCAGTACCTCTGTTTTAGACCAAAGTCATTTGGTTCCAGATTCTTTCAGGATAAATATATATTTTGCATAAAACCTGTGCAAATTATACAAAGTATTTAAAATGTATTATGTGTTAAAATTATAGTTTTGTCGAGGATGGATAATGAGGAAACAAAAGTTATGTTTAGGAGGAGGGATTTTATTTAGTAGGAAGTTGGTATTTTGAGAAGGGAGGGCAGGAGGATTTAATAGATGTTAATAATCCTCCCAATGGAAGAAATACAGTAATTTCTTTTGGTATGAGAAGAATGTCTTGGGAGGTGGTTGCAGAGGAGAGTCAGAGATTGGGGAAGTCAGTGAAGCTGGAGGTGTTCAGCAATGAATGGTGCCACACAGGTTATTCCAAATCATAGAATCGTAGAATGGTAGGGTTTGGAAGGGACTTCTAAAGATCATCCACTCCAACTGCCTTGCTCAAGCAGGTCCACCTAGATCAGGTCACACAGGAACATGTCCAGGCGGATCTGGAAAACCTCCAGAGAAGGAGACTCCACACCTTCCCTGGGCAGCTTGTGCCAGGGCTCCCTCACATTAAAGAAGTTTTTCCTTAAGTTTAAGTGGAACTTTTTCTGTTCCAGCTTTTGTCCATTACCTGAAAAGCAGTCTGCTTGCTGTGAATAGGTAAAGCTCAGAGGCTGGAAGGAGTCTTAAATCCTTCAGTCCTTTACTAATTGACAAAAACTGTCATGGTAATTGGTAAATGACCATTTGTGTGAGCCATCCTCTCCTATGAACTGTAAAGAATAATGTGTTAAGTTGCGAAACCATGAATCAGTCCCATTAAACTTTGAAGTTCTGTGATGAGCTGAAAATTTCTCTTGTGTTGTGACTTAGACCTTTTATTTTAGGGCTAATGAAATTTGGTGGTTTGGCAGAGACTGGCTGAAAAGCAACAGATTGCATTTTCTTTTTCAGAAGCTGCTTTCCTTTTTTTCTGCGAGCTATTAACTTAAGTAGCTGGTGTGTATAAATCGTCATCTCTGTGCTTTCCTAGTCGCCATTATAGTGGGTGCCCTGACTCTCCACAGATCTCTTCACTTGTGTCATCTGTAAAGCTAATGACTGAATCATTGAGTTATTCAATCTTTCCAGCATCAATGCGTGGCCTCATCCTTGATGAGAGATCTTTCTCTTGTAACTCATCAACACTTTCATGGAGGCCTTCACTTAGATCAAGTGGAGGGTCTGAGAGCCTCATAGTGGGCAACAACGTCCCTAAGGCCTTTCCACCTTAAAACATTCAACTGATTTGAAAACATCAGATGATTTCTCCCTGGGCAATAATTCCTATACATACGATTTGTAATGTCAGTTATACCTCTGGAAATGGTTTCTTCTGGCTTGGGAAGGGCCATGATGTACAAGTGCCCAGGGCTGTGCACCTGGGTTCACAAGTCTCTGTAGCAACTACTTCTGGGATTGCTGCTCCTGTTCTTGCTGGTTTGCCAACTGGGCTTTTGATGCTCTTGATGAGCTGTGAGTTGGACTCAGAGTTTCTGGAATTGTCGCTGTTGGAATTAGTCTGGGTTCCTTGAAGTTCTTGCTGAAATACAACCTATGTATACTGCTGAAAGATGAAAATCAGAGTTTTCTGGTGAAGTGTTGCTTCCCTAGCCACTTGTTTGCTTGTCTGTTAATAGATTTTATCATAGCCATTCTGTAGAAGAAAATAACGTCTGGATTCATTGATGGACTTTCATCTGGTTCCAGCAAAATGTGTTCAAGTGGTGCCCACTAGCTGGAGTTTTACTTTTTTACTGTGACTTATTCAAAGCTGTGACTTCTTTTCCCATGAGCTCTGCCTTCTTCTCTAAAATAACCATTACTTATAAGTGAAAAAAAGGTAAACCACTCTTGCCTGATAAATTAGGAGAAACAGCTCTTCACAGAGATTTAGCATTTTGGAGTTACACAGCCAGTCTTTTTCATGACCCAAAATAGTAGCTCTTTGGCTTTAAGTGTAAGTTAATTGGTACAATGCATGGTCTGTCCATAAGGTTTTGTTCAGTGTTTGGTAATAGTCTTCTCTCTGATGTGTTTCACAAACCTGGCAACTCTAAAGGTTTTTCTGAGGCTGTTGTAGCAATATGTAGTTCAGGTTGCTAAATTTCAGACTTTACTGTGTTACATTGATGATACAGATCATATATGTTACTAATATGTTATACATTTTGATGGATAGAGCTGTTGCAAGAGCGACTTTAAATAAGCAAACTCATTAGTGTGAAAAAAAGCAGTAACCTCTTAAGGTTGATTGTTGTTGCTGTGCTCTGTGTACTTCTGTGAACAGTTTGAACTGTGCATCTGCTGCTTGGATATGCTCATCGGGATGCCCCGGGGAGCTCTGGAGAGGAAACATTTGTAGCGGGCAGACCAAAAGCAGATGCCTCCAGCCGGCATCAGTTTAGTTCATCTGCTGATGTGGAATGCTTTTGTGGAAAGTAAAGCCTCATGCTTTGATAAGTGCAAGATGATGTTGCAAAAACAGATAATAATGCCAAATAGGCTGTATTAGCAAGAGCGTAGCCAGCAGATAAAGCAGAGTGATCATTTGCCTCTTTTTTGGCACTGTTGAGATTGCATTTGGAGCACTGTGTCCAGTTTTGGTCTCTGAAGGACAGGAGAAGACACTGACTTACTGGAGCAAGTCCAGTGGATGGCTACTGAAGAGGGCGATTAAGGAGCTGAAGTACATCATGTACAAGGACAGACTGTGAGAATTTAATTTGTTCAGCCTTACTAAGAGGAGGCTAAAGGGGATCTTATAGCTGTCTTCAGCTGCATAATGTGATGGTACAGAGAAGAAAAAGTACTGTATTTGGAGTCCTGCAGCAAAAGGAGAAGAGATGTCAGTTGCAAGTTACAGCAAAGAAATTCTGTCTGCTGGTGGATGCTTAAACATTGGAATGGATGCCTGCAGAATCTCCAGCCTTTGAGATGCTCAGAAGCTGACTCAGAAAAGGCACTGAGCAACCTACTGCGGTTGACTCTGTGTTGAGAGGGAGTTTGTTGAACTAGCTGGCCTCCAGAAAGGAACTAAACTATCTAATTCTAAATGTTAGTAGCATTGCTAGTTCTGAATAAAGTCTTCACATTTGCATCTGTCATTGTCAGGTCTAACTTGACGTAAAATGTGAGCTGTGGTGGCCAAAAAGGTCTTAACGCACTAAATATAATGCAAGAATCTGTACAAGTATTCACAGGACTAAAATCTAGTTGGCCTTCCAGTTCTGTGAATCATTTTTCTTCTTTCTTTCTTTTTTTTTTTTTTAAAGTGGAGACTAAACATAAGGAAATTTCATCTGCAATATTAATTTCTACTTTACAAACTTCTGAGCTCAGAATGAAATTACACTGAGATTCTGAAGACCTGCAAAAATTATGTGAAATTACTGACAGGCGGTTTGTCTCTTTTTGATATATTAGGTAATTAAACAAAAGTGAGCAAGCTGTTTTATTAACATGTGAAATACTAGGCTTTTGGAGCTTGGTTTGGGGACTTCCTCACGGTCTCTCCTGAGTTCAGGGATACAGTAGATCTGAAAAAAACAAAAGAGCCATGCCTAAATGGCAGGTAGTAAAGTAGACTTCTGTGTAGCTATTTTCTTACTGTTTATTTTTTAACTTGGATTTGCAGCTACAGTAACCCACTTTCTGCAAGATCTGGCTATTGTTGCTACTTGCCAGGTCTATTAAAAGCTTCCCCAGAAAGTAAGAAATAATTATATGCTAAGTGTGTCTCGACGAACCGCATGACTATCTCTGTCTTCCCTGATTCTTAACTTACTAAGCCTGAGCAAAAAATTGGACCTTAACGCATTCTTTGGCTCTTTCATCCCAGTAGAGAGTAAATGGCAAGGCTGAAAGTCTTGCAGAAAATCCACTGCTGGCAGCTATCTCAGAAGGCTCCAGGCCAAAATGACAACTGGAGCCGTGTGGTACAGGCACAGGAATTGTCTCACAAATAAGCATAACCCTGTGAAGCCATTTAGGGCGACACAGAGTCCAACCAACACCTTGAACTCCATCCAGGAACCCTGGAGATTATGGAGCTCTCTTGCCAGCAGCATGACCTGAAACACAACCTGGCCATGTCGCTAGACAGTTTGAGAGGCCCATTTTCCTCTGAGGAGCCTTTCAAGCTCTTAATAATAGTCTGTGGCACAGATAAAAGATGTTAGGTTGATTAGCTAAGTCTCTTACATTTGTATTTAAATGAAGAGAATACTTTTTTTTTTTTTCCACGTAACCATGTTAGTTTTGTTAGAGGATTTTCTTCTGACAGAGCAAATTTGAATAAAAGTACTTTGCTAAGCATGACGGCGTACACTTTGTACAGTTGTAGGGATTGTCTGGCCACCCAATATTGTCACAGGGAAAGTTAATTAGACAGTTCAAATTTTTGTGCTCAGAAAGCATCCAGACAGCGTGACTCATTCTGGAAGTGGGAAGAGATCACATCTAATGTGTACGGCTGGAAACTTTTTTTCGAGAGTGCTTCGTATGTCCGTGTCTCTGCTTCAGTTCATAAATAATAAAATTAAGAAAGAAATTGCCCTCCAGCAATAATCTTAAAATAAACTCTGTTCCACCATTTGTTGCAGAAGTGGGCAGCATGTTCCATGCTGGTGTTGATGAGAGCAGGTACTCAACAGCCATTTTGGTGCATGGAAAAGGTTTTCAGTGTTTTCTGGCTTGCTGGCCCTGAGAACTTCCTGGTAGAGCTACAAGGCCCAGCATCGAAGCAGCTACACTGCAGGCTAGGTTTTCTTGGGTTCCTTAGGCAAAGTGTGTTTAAAAGAAGTTAAAAATCATTTTAAAAAACCTCAGATAGATGCTTTGTTGTCTGTGGACTGGAATTTGGAAACTGGTGGCAGGGTTGTTTTTTTTTTCTTTTCAATTTTAATTTTAAAGATTTTTAATGTGGATTATTTTTATAACTTCAGATGTTTTAAGCTCTTGCGTCACTCAAACGAGCAGAAACAAATACAAGATATTATGTTAAGTGCAGTTATGAAGAAAGATAAAAAGGTTGTTAGACCTACCTCTCTGTGCTACTGGAAGCTGTTGTATTTTTCCATTATATTTTGCATTTTAAAATAAAACAAAAAAAGATTTTTTTTCCCAGACAGGAAACAGTAACTGAGGCCTTGGTCCTAAAGCAAGGCTCACAAAATGAAGTGGATCTTAACCATAGCTGTATCAGAGTAGGGAGTGAGGAGAATCTATCCTCATGAACACAGACATTATTGCAAAATTGAACCTGAACTGGGAAAACTATGGAAATGGTCATATTATTTACATATCTAGTAAAGGAAAACATTTTCCTGACATGTTGGTGGAATGTTGTTGGATGTCCGTTCCCCAAAAAAAACCAAGAATTTCTGGCCATGTAGTCACTTACTGCCCTTGGAAACAAGACCGCTGTGATCGTGCCGTCTGTGTGTGCATATATGGTTACAGTGACTTGTGTGTTTGTGCTGGGTTTTAACCACACTTGAGTTGGAGCATCCACTTAAAGACAGGAAAATCCTTGAGCCTGAGATGTGTCCTTGTGGCAGAGAAGGCCAGGGGTGTCCAGGGCTGCATTAGGAGGGCTGCACAGCAGCTCAAGGGAGAGGATCCTTCCCCCTACTCAGCACTGATGGGATACATCCATGGTGCTGTGTCCAGCGCTGGGCTGCCCAGCACGAGAGAGATGTGGACAGACTGGAGTGCATCTAACAAAGAGCCACAAAGATGATTAAGGCAGTGGAGATTCTCTCCTTTGAAGAAAGGCTGAGAGAGCTGGGACTGTTCAGCCTGGAGAAGAGAAGGCTTAGGAGGATCTCATCGATGTGTATAAACACCCGAAGGGAGAGTGCAAAGAGGGCAGAGTCAGGCTCTTCTCAGAGATGCCCAGGGACAGGATCAGAGCAATGGGCACATACTGAGACACAACAGGTTCTCTTTGAACATCAGCAAACACTGATTTGGGTTGGTTTGGGTTTTTTTTTTCCCATGAGGATAACAGAGCATTGGCACAGGTTGCCTGGAGAGGCTGTGTTGTCTCCATCTTTGGAGATACTCAGATGCTGGCTGGACAGGGTCCTGGGCAACTGGCTGTAGCAGCTTGAGCAGGGGATTAGACCAGGTGACCTCTAAAGGTCCCTTCCAACCTCAATGATTCTGTGATACTGTGGAAGGAGCATTGCGCAGGGGTCCAGACCTACAACGGATACTGGAAGATATGGTACCGAGGCAACTACTTTTTCATTATCCTTTAGGCAAACATATTGGGTTTTTATTTTGTCACATGATCAAAACTATTTCCTTTCAAAATGAAAGTCTCTGCTTCAGAAAAGGTATGTCATTTCAGGAGCTACTTCTCTGTGTGGTACTTATGGGTGATGCCAGCGTTTCTGCCATAGCAGAATTCTGCTGTGTGCTTTCAGTGTGGTTGGCTGGTGTGGCTCAAGCCTGTCGGGCTCCTCGTGGAGACAGACACCTTGTCATCTCATGACAAACAGCTCACAGTCATAGCCTTTGTCTACCCACAGACAAGGAAAGACTAGATGTGTTTATACTCATGGTTAGCAAAAAAGTCATCACTACTTATAATTTAGGGATAACTACAGACAGCTGAGTTTTCTTTCGAAGTGTGACAGAACTATTTGCTACTTTGTTTTGATGCACTTAAAATTGCATGTTTTTCTGCAAAGAAATTGCACTGCATTTGATAACACGGTTGATTCTTTTTAATATTGTTTTTTAAGGCTAATTATTCTCTAGACAAAGCATTACTCACCTTTATCACAATATCAGTTGTTTTTCTGAGTTCTGCCAGTTGTTTCATTTGCTCCTCTGTACAACAGTAGAGTGGTGGTGGGTTTTTTGTTTGTTTTTACAACTGTGTGTTGGTATAGCCTAGAGGATCACTTACTGTTCCCCAAATCTAAGTAAACTTCTCTCAAAATGTTTTACTTGATATAGTTTGCATCTCTTGTCACACTGACTGGAAAAGAAGTATTTCTGTTGCATTGCCACCTCATAATTTTAAATGTAAGCATTTCCCTTGCAGCTGCCAAGTCCAGCAGTAAGTGTAGGATACTCTGCAATGGCACAGCCGTGAGTTTTGTCTGTAGCATTCACCCTTCATTTCTGTTTCATAAATGCAATAGTATGTGATTGATTTAACTTGCGCGGCGTATTTCTGCAAATGCATCATTTATTACTGGAGGCTTAGCATAAAGTTCTACAAGAAAAGATAATTAAATACTTTAATGGGACGAGTTGTCTTTCTAATTGCTGCAATAATACCACTTGAGTTACAGAATGACCGTTTTGTATGCTTGCATAAAATAACTTCTTTTTAAATAAGGCTTTCTTTTCAACGTGTTTGAAACAGCAAGAGTTGGCTGGAACTAGCAGCTATTTTTTTTTGGGAGGGGGCGGGTTTTTTTCTCTGATATCTCCAGCCTATGCTGCCTGAATTTCCCAGCTGCTCCAGCTCTCCTTCCTTTGGTCTTTCTGATCCTCCCATGCGTGCTTTTCATACCAAACTGGGCAGTGGGGGGAAGGAGACACTTTCCTTCCCACTCCTTACCCAGCTGAGAGGTTCACCCTGGTCTGTGTTTCTCTGCAGCATCTCATCACCTTGTTGTGTGCTGTTTGAAAATGTCCTTCCACCGTGGAGTCCCCGAGCCCATCTCCTCCAGGCAAATCTAGATTTTCTGCTGGCCTGACATTTAATCAAGTGTCTTTAGGGACCCAGTGGGCACTGCAGACAATGTCCAATCTGTAGAACCACAGAAATAGGTTTTAATGGCTTTCTGATCTTGCAAGACCAGAAATGTATTAATGTACTGGTTAAACCTTAATAGAAATGCTTTTCTATCATCACAAGCGTGATTTAATAGAACTGACGCCTTGTAAACCTTGGACAGCACAACTTCTCTTAGGTAAGAGCTGATAAGATGCTTCCAGAACATTTTCTGTGAAACAAACAATATAAGTCTTCAGATTGTATCTGTTGTAACTTTGATGTAACTTCGATCCTAGTCTGTTCTGCAGCATGGTGTTAGCATGAACATTAATCTCTAACTAAAGGTTAGACCTGGTTCCCCAAAGACATGCATTTAGAGTATGGAGAGCTGTTGGGGGAAGAGAGGCTATTGTTACTGTAGAAGACATTAAGTGGGCAGGTCTTTCCAAGTAAACATCTTGGAACCGTATTTTTGAGGTAGATTTTTAAGCCAGATCACACGCTTGCCCTACTTGTGTTTGTAGCACGTAAGTACATGATTTCTGTGCTACAAAGTTCTCGCTTCGTTACAGATGTACAGAAAGGATATTATACATGTCCTCTGCAAAGCAAGCGTTTCTGGTATTGCAAAAGAAGTGCCTGGCTCTAATCAGGGAGTTATTCAACTAATGGCTCGCCAAGTGATCCTCCTTGCATTTAAGGACAGTTCTTGGACATAGGTAAACTGGCCTGGCTTCCTATTTTGCCCACAGAAGTTTTAATATGCTTAACATTATCCAATACTGGCAACTGAGGTAGTCTAAATACCACAGCAGGGTCTGATTAGCTTTTTCAGATCACTGCTTTTATTCGCTGTTTGCAAAGAAGCTTAATCCAGTGCTGAAGATCGGGCATCCCACTGTGCTCGTGGGTAGCTTTCTCTCACTCTTTGTGTTCTCAGTGGCAGAAATTAGTAAGGAGTCTCCTCTTGCCTCTCACTTAAAAGCTCCAAAATGGTGATGTTAGTACTTGTTCTTAGGCTAGTTTAGGGGACAGTGCAGAGAAACGGTAGTTGGGGTTTCTGCTTTGTATCTGGGCATGTGATAAATGCATCAGTGTAATAGCATGATGGTATGTGATTTCATTTACTATATTGAATCACTTTAATATCCACATAAAGCTCAGGAAATTACTCAAAAGAGTTCTGACAAACCTGTTCTCATTCTTTTCTTCTTTTAAATCACAGTAGATGTTTCCCAGCAGATTGCCTGTCCTTGCAAGCAGAGGAGGACAGCTGCCTCTGTGGTTCTCAGTATTGCTTTTAGTCATGTAATGATACCAAAGTTCAGCAAAAATGCTGTTCTAGTAGTCATTCAGATGAACATTTGCAAATGTAGAATTTCTTCCTTCTCAGTGCTGAGCTGTCTTCACTGGGTTATCATCAGTGGCAACCTTTTATCCAAAAGTCCACATTGCTTCACCATTTTTTATCAAGCATCAAACCCTGCGACAGTTCCATCGCTAAATATGTACATTTCAGGGCTTAGTGGTATTAGAAATATTGGGCAGTGAGAGGAGGAAAGGTGTGGATTGGAGTTTGTGTTTCCATGTGGCATACTTCAATGCCACTGCTTAAAAATATCCATTATTCTACATATCAATGTTACGTGTCTTCAGTTTAATAAATTTCACCTTCCACTATGTTAGAGTTTTACCTGTGTAAATGCAGGTTTATTACATTTATTGTCTGAGGTACAAAAGTGTCAGGAAATTCAGAAAGCAGTTTCTGAATACATTTGAGTGTTTATTGTGGGCTCCTTTCATACCCTTTTGGGTTTTATTCCAATATGATTAATTTTGCTAACAAGAAAAAGGGAGCACAATAGCTACTGATCGATTTATTTCTCTTTAATATTTTTCCTTAGAAAGAACTTTTTGTTTCTGTACCAGAAGGGATTATATATTCCTTAAGACTGATATATTTTAATAGGAACTCACAACTTTTACTACTTAAAAATAATTCCTTTCTTTGTTTTGTGAATTAGAAACAATGAGGAGAAGCTGAAGTCTGCCCAAGCCAGGTGTTTCTTGTTGGCAGCCTGCTCCCTAATGACTCTGGCTCTCATACAGCAGCTGCCTGCTAGTCTCTTTTGTATGGCCTATTGTTGCTGCACACCCCTCGTTAATACACATGCTGCCCGGGGCAGACCCTGAGAATGACATCAACTTGCTTATCTTAGAAACCTCCGAACCTGATGCAGGGTGGGGAGGTTGCCTTGCATCTGCCTGGCCAACTAATTGTGAGCTCTGCGGGTCGTGATTGGCTCCACAGCCGCTCAGTAATAGGTTAAGCAAAGACATCGCGGGTCCATCTGTTCGTCCATTCATTGTTCTGCTTGCTTGCCTGAAGTCTGCAGCTGAAATCGTGTTAAGGAGTTGCTTCTGGAACAGCTACAAGAAACCAATGTCTGTGTGTTTTCCAGCGAACGTAAGTATATGGGCTTCTCTCTGCAGAAACGGGACATTTCACCTTTCCGGTGTTTCGGCGTATCAGTTTGCATTTGGACAACGTAGCTAGCGTGTGCAGCAGCTGAGAGTTGAACACTGTGGGTGTCTCTTGGAAAAAGAGGGAGAGAAAACAGTTATGTCTGAAGACTAAATCTATTAAAGAGCAATGCTCTTGCCCAGCATGGTCTATTAAGGAACTTTACAAAAGCATCAGTAATAGTTCATTTCCCAGAAATTGAAAGTGATAGGCAGTAACCATCCACAGAACAAATATCTCCTCGAGCCCCTGGGGAGAAGGGGAAGTTTCAACTTTAAGTTATAGGTATTGTCCCTTTTTTTTTTTTTTTTTTTTGCAAATAAGTTCTTATTTAATTTGTGACAGGTAGAAAAATACGCTTTAAAAAAATCAGTCACCTTTTCCTTTATATCAAAAATTGGGTGAAATATCCTGGATTTGTGAAAATAGAAGGAGTTCTATTGTGAGCTATCTAAAGGTACAGTAGTGCAAGATAGAGCATTAGGGTGCTTTCAGATGGGAATATGTTCCAGTCAAAGGTTTTGTGCTTTGAAAGCTATTCATAAGCATATCAGATCTAGCCTGACTCTTTCTCTAAAGTTTATAATCTGTTTTGGTTTATGTTTTGAGTTCATATATTAGGCTGAAGAACAAACACTATATATTCCGTGAGCTTGTGTTCCAAGGATCTTGTAAAGAAAAAAAAGAACCACAAAGACCTTCATATATCAGTTGAGAGAGAAAGAGAGCATATAAAAGGGTTAAAAAGAGGTTTGCATTTCTACCACATGCCCTATTGTGTGAACATATGCATGAGTCTATTGAAAGTTTTCAGAAGATGGGCAGGCCACCAGTTGCTGGTCTCCTGCAGTTCCAGTAGACATCTGTTGCCCCAGAGCATTAACCAATCTGTTCAATGGGACATCTTTCCTTTGTTGGATAGAATGATGCAGACAACAGCACTCGCTGAAATGCAATGGTAATTAAATACATAGAAGCTACAGCAGTAGGTATTTATTACATATTCATTATTTTATTTGCACTGTTGCGGTGTCTTTATCATTTGGTTAACTGATACATTCATTTTTTTTCTATTCTGATGAGCTCTGCACTCCTGTTTGTGATAAGTAATAGCAATGTTTCAACAAACTGTGATTTCAGTATCTTATATTTTGTGTTTAGAGACATAGCAAAAGTCTGCCTGTGAAAATATACTGAACTATTTCTCTGTAGGATGTATCTTCAGACACTGTTGACGGACTTTTGGAAAGACACAATTTCTGTTGTACTGTGTATGCCACAAGGCACTGTTTTACTCCTTGTTATTTTCCTCTGTGAACTAAATTTGCACTAAATTGCTTTTCTTATGCTCAATTTTAAGTGGAAAATATTCTGAATACACGTTAAAAGATTAGATGATCTACTTGCCCACATCTGTTTGGGGGGTATTTCTGTTTTGTGCAAAGGTGCACAAAAAAAAAAAAAGTGGGCTGATTATTGTCAGTGGTTAGTGGAAAATCACGTTGACTTCTAAGAAATGGGGAAAGATTACACTTCTATGATGAGGCAGTACAGTGCTCATCTGGAGTATTACATTTATATTTGATAAAGTCTTTGACTCACCAATACAGTATTTTAGGCCTTTAACAGTCAACCTAGTGTGTGATACTGTCATCTTAGGACAAGTTTTAAACTACAGTCTACGGATGTCTAAATTGGGAGTTATCTGTTTTAATAACTTTTTGATAAATACAAATTCTGTTACCCAGCTGTGGTAAGCATAACCAAAAACTGAAGGCTTTCTGGCATGATTTTTTTAGCTGATTTTTGTTTGGTTGGTTGCCTCTCAGTTGAGTCAGAATTCGTAGCAGATATTTTTCTCACCTATGTTGCATTGTGTCAGTAAGCATACTTTAAAACCATATGTGCACAATAAGAGTTCCTTATAAAATAAAGAGTGCAGGGAGTTGTTCTTATTTGATGTTACTCCTTGGATAAATGTGACCTTTCTGGCTTTCCTGAGCTTTGTTGTCAGATACAGAGGTACAATAGTGTTTATTTGGAATACTAATGAATTCACATACACTGGCTGGCATGTTGCTCGTCACTAACCAAATCAAGACAAAACAATCAATTCCAGCAGTGTTCACAGTGACATCTGATTTTCATGGTTCTAATCAATGAATCTCATAAAGGACATCATGTTGGGGACTCCAAAGTCTAGCATTTCTGAGAGATGATGCTGACCACAAATAGGGTCTACAAACTTCACAGATATTGTAAAAATCTGTTTTAGGCCAAATGCCAGGAATAGTGTGCTGCTTATGCAAAACTATTTCAGGGATCTTTAGCTTTGGGGTTACAATGTCAATGTTATTTTAACTACCCCTTTAAAGCACTGGTACAGTAGAGGCATCCTATCTGTGGCAGATTTTAATGCTGCTGCTCTTATTACTGTGTTCTTAGAATGGTAGGGGTTGGAAGGGACCTTTAGACATCATTTAATTAGTTTCTTAAAAACAGCAGAGTTCTGTGCAAAAGAAACAGTTAAATGTTGGAGCAAGATGGAGACTAACACAGGAGTCTTAAAGCAGATAGATGCAACGCTGATTATACATTCTCAACAATGGACAAAGCTCAGCTTACGGTCATTTTTCATACATAGTTGTTGTGCAAATCATCTAAAGTATATTTCATATAATGCCTGATCTTCAGACACATTCATATGCTAGTGACTTCTTTGAATCCTGCTGGAGGGTGTTGCGATTGTAGTTGCTATAAAGCACTTAAACTTCAAGGAAAAGCAATTGAAGAATGACTTAAGTATTATTTTAACTAACACACAGACACAAAAAAACCTCTTTCTGATCTATGCACTTCAAGCTTTGTTTATTCCATGCTGTTAATATGCACCCTCCTCTTCCCCCCCCCCTTCCAAAAAAGCCCTCTCCCTCTACTTTTAGTTCAATACTAAAATGACATTTCACAGTACACGGATTTAGTCAGTGACCCATTATCTCCCTGTATTCTGCAGTGGTGGTACATGAGCCAGCTCAACTTTTCAGTCCAGCTTAAAAGTGTTCCCCCATTAACTAGACTTCCTCGAGTCAGAGCAGATTGTGGGGTTGGTGGAACAATGATGTCGGGGCTTCCAGATTGGTTTGGCAGCTGCATTGTTCTCCGAGGGGAAACCAGACGCACTTAAGTCCCGCTCTCTTTCATGGGCTTTTGTTCATACCAAATTATTCTTTCACTGTGCTAGTATTCATGATGGTATGTTAAAGGAGCGCATCCTAGCAACTAAAGGCTGGTTGCTAAGCAGCCTCACTTCCAATAGAGGTTTCTTGTTTGAGATTTTTTTTAATTTTGTGTGTGTGTGTGTCAGTTCTTTGAAGGCCACAGTGTTGGTTTTTTAACTGTATCCCTTTATTGGGATAGTGTTGTGATTTGTTACTAGTGCTGTACTATCGAGTGCATTACGTTAGTTAATAAATCATTGTGTGAAATGTTCATTTCCTAAATTCTCATTGTGTTTAATCTGGGGTGCTGCTTAAAATCCTAAAGCTTTGAGTTAAGACAAAGTGATGTTCATTGATATGCTGCCTGACAATTACAGCCATGCTGCCTTCTAACGAGATCCGATCTAAATAAAAATATGGAGTGTTTTCTTTCCTATCTGTCTTGCCTGGATTAAGGTATTGGAGATGAAAATACTGAGAATTTGTTTGTTTATTTATTTGAACTAGAAATGCTTAAGCAAACTAAGTTTTTGTGCCCTTTAACCACAAAGTTCCACTGCAGTGAGTGCCTACAGAGTCTGCTTTTGCTGGACTGGGATTTTTTTTCTTGATTCTCTCTAGACTTAAGCCTGGATGAGTTTCTTTTGTGTGCACTCTCAGGTCTTTACGCCAAGAAGAGGACAGTACACCACATTCTAAAAATACTGAGTCATTCTGAAATGCTAATCTGTAAGGAGATGGGAGAGTTGATGTATTTGCTGACAGAGATTTTGGTTTCTCATGAAGCATATAGATCAAGAGATTCTGTTTGATATCATCGGAGTTTTCTCAACATATCCTTAATATTTTTTTTTTCCTGTAATGTATGTTCAAGTTCAAGCAAAGTCCTGTCCCCTATGTCTTGCTTTTATATGCTACCTTGCAAGGTGGAAGTGTGAAAAAATTCTTTGTGTCGTAGTCTTCCCTTAATGTAAGTTCTTCTTTTTCATGGTAGTCACGCAGTACAATTGGTCATAGAATCATTTCAGCTGGAAGACCTAGGAGTGCTGGTTGCCAGCGGCCGAACATGAGCCAGCAGTGTGCCCAGGTGGCCAACACAGTGGCATCCTGGCCTGTATCAGGAGCAGTGTTGTCAGCAGGAGCAGGAAGGTGATCATTCCCCTGTGCTCAGCTTTGGTGACGCTGCACCTCAAATACTGTGTCCAGTTTTGGTCCCCTCTCTACAAGAAGGACATTGAGGTGCTGGAGAAGATACAGAGGTGGACTACCAATCCAGTAAAAGATTTAGAGCACATCTCCTATGAGGAATGGCTGAGGGATCTAAGCCTGTTTAGCCTGGAGAAAAGAAGGCTCAGGGGAGACCTTATGGCTGTTGACAACTACCTGAAAAGAAGGTGTAGCAAAGTGAGGGTCAATCTGTTCCCCCTAGTAACAAGCAATAGAACAAGAAGAAATTGCCTCAAGTTATGCCAGGGGAGGTTCAGGCTGGATATGAGGAGGAATTTCTTTCCTGAAAGAGTTGTCAGACATTGGAACAGGCTGCCCAGGGAGGTGATGGAGTCACCGTCCCCAGAGGTGTTTTATCTGTGAGACATAATTTATCTTTTACTTTCTTTCTTGAAAGAAAGTTAGCAGTTAGCAAAGGTTCCTATTGAGAAGAACAAAATAAAGGAAAGAGGTAGCAATCTGCCTTTAAATGCAGATTGTGGAAGTGATCCCTGTGATAAAACGGGTAGCTAACTTCTGTATAACTACCATTACACAAAACTTCTCCAGAAAAAACTGATGTGGAAGGCATATGTGATCTAGAAAACTGCAGCTTTTCTTCTGTTCTTCTTACATGACTTCTATCTGTATATAGTTTTGATTTAACAAGAGGCTTGCAAAGGTCTAGTCCAAGAGTTGAAATGGGCTTTTAATTTTGTTGCCTTGTTGGCTTGACAAATGATCTGTGGCAATCAGTGCAAAGACTTCCATTGGCTTTATTGGCCATTAGATCAATCTGTGTCTCTAAATGCTGTATGTGTTGGTAATGCAGTACTCTGTTGAGAGCAATTATTCTTTCTTGACTTAATTATCACTTTATAAGGGAATTCAGAAATACTTTGAGTGCATTCAGTTGAATTTATAGTGTTTTTAGAAACAATAAGTTTTCATTTAACCGTAGCTTTCTGTTACTAATTTGGTTTTTGTATTATGTCATCATATATTTGCCTAAAACCCCAGATCATAGAACTATTTGGGTTGGAAGGAACCTTGAAGATCATCTAATCTATAATCTAGTACCATGCTAATTTATCTCTATTCAATAGAGAGTTTAAGGTATTTAGTTTAAAAAGCTTTTCTAGAAGTATTTTATAGCTGCTTTTTTTTTCCCCCTGTTCCAATATTGTCATAAGCTCAAAGCAGTAGCTTTGTTCCTTCAAATCATGACAAGACTTCTGTCTCTGTAAACTCCCGGTGTTTGGTTTCCTATTCCTTTGTAAAGCCATTTCTAGAAACCTTTAGGTAAAAGCTTTTGTTACCCTATGAAAACAGATGATTAGTTATTTGCTTAGCAATCAATGTTCCTTAGGAAAAGTTTTTTTCCTCAAAAAACGTTTTTCATGTTTAAGCCAAAAATTATTATTTCTCTGCTGGGAGAGAATAAATGCAGTTATGAGGAGGCAGCAAGGAAATGCAAAACAGCTCATATGTGTAACTAGTTGTAACCTTTTTGTTCTTTCTTTAGGAATACGGAACACTTTATATTCAGGAATACAAGAAAAAGAGCAAAGTGGAGTCAAGTACATGCAGCAGCTTCATGGGCTTAAAGGATCATCTGGGGCATGACTTAGGCCACCTTTATGTGGGGAGCACTGGCACACCAATAAATGCAATTGTACCCTGGTCAATGGCGGAGAAGCCAACGATGGATAAGGTTAATTCTAGGAAGGAAGATGTAGACAAAGAGGTATCTGAAGAGACTTCTGGAAGCTCCAGCTGTGACTCTGAAGAAAGCACAAATTCTGATAATGATTCTGAGAGACTGAACAATTCTGCATCCAAATCACAGTTATTGCCTAAGACTCACCGACAGCTGTGCCGATCTCCTTGCTTAGAGCCTCATATACTAAAAAGAAATGAAATCTTGCAAGACTTTAGGATAGAAGAGGCTCAGATAGTATCCAAGGAAGTCAAAAAGCCCCCTGATGTGGTGAAAGAATATCAAACCAAACTGGAGTTTGCACTTAAGTTGGGTTACTCTGAAGAGCAGGTTCAACTTGTACTAAATAAACTTGGTACTGATGCTTTAATAAATGATATTTTGGGAGAACTTGTCAAACTTGGGAATAAAACTGAGACTGATCAGACAACTAATGCTAACACTAGTGTAATGCGTGAAGCGTCTTCCATAGAGTCTCAGAGGTCCGAGTCTCCGCTGCAGGAAGATGTGACGGAGGATGGTGACAACCTGAGACCAATAGTTATTGATGGCAGCAATGTTGCAATGAGGTATGTGACAATGAAGCTTTTGTATTTAAATTGAAGCAGAATGACTTTGTTCCATTCAAGCACTGATGTTTGGTATAATTAACTCAAACTGTGCGCAGGTTCTCTTGTGAGCACCTTCGTTGACCACACAGTGTGCCAAGCTTGTAATCCAGCTAGAAGTCTGTAAGAGTTCAGTGGTTTGGCAAAGGACATCACTTAGGTTCATGGCAAGTCTCTCTTCATAGGCAGCTATCAGGCCTCTCTTTCCCACTGGCAGTCTAGTACTTACTTAATTTTAGGTAGGCACTATCGCTATGAGAAATGGCAGCATCCATTTACATACAAGAGGCTAAAGCAAATGTAAGGTTCCTTAAGATCACAAAATACTGATTTGAAATTAACTGGCTCAAGGGATTCTTCTCCTTGGTAGGCTGTTCTGTGATAACTGGTCTGTCTGTAAAATTGGTCACAGAATCACAGAATCTCAGGGGCAGGAAGGGACCTCAAAAGATCGTCTAGTCCAACCCCCTGCCAGAGCAGGGCCACCTAGAGTAGGTCACACAGGAACTCATCCAGGTGGGTTTTAAATGTCCCCAGAGAAGGAGACTCTACAACCCATCTGGGCAGCCTGTGCCAGTGCTCCATCACCCTCACAGTGAAGAAATTCTTCCTTGTGTTTCTTTGGAACCTTTTATGTTCCAACTTATACCCATTGCACCTTGTCCTATCATTGGACATGACTGAGAACAGCCTGGCTCCATCCTTCTGACACCGATCCTTTACATATTTGTAAAAATGAAGTCACCCCTCAGTGTCCTCCAAGCTGAAGAGCCCCAGCTCCCTCAGTCTTTCATCACAAGGGAGATGCTCCACTCCCTTCATCATCTTTGTGGCCCTGTGCTAAACTCTCTCCAGCAGCTCCCTGTCCTTCTTGAACTGAGAGGCCCAGAACTGGACACAATATTCCAGATGTGGTCTCACAAGGGCAGAGTAGAGGAGGAGGAGAACCTCTCTCAACCTACTGCCCTCAGCTCTTCTAATACACCCCAAGATGCCATTGGCCTTTCTGGCCACGAGGGCACATTGCTGAGTCATGGGCATCTTGCTTCCCACCAGGACCCCCAGGTCTCTTTCCCCTACACTACTCTCTAACAGCTCATTCCCCAACCTGTACTGGTACATGGAGTTGTTCTTTCCCAGATGCAAGACTCTACACTTGCCCTTGTTGAATTTCATTAGATTTCTCCCTTCTCAACCCTCCAGCCTGTTCAGTTCTGGTTGAATGGCAGCACAGCCTTCTGGTTTGTCAGCCACTCCCCCCAGTTTACTATCATCAGCAAACTTGCTGACAGTGCCCTCTGTTCCCTCAAGGTAATTAATAATTAGCTTGAACAGTACTGGTACCAGCACCAACCCCTGAGGGACTGTACTAGACACAGGCCTCCAACTAGACCTTGCCCCATTGATCACAACTCTCTATCTTCTTCCCTTCAACCAGTTAACAATCCACCTCACTACCTGATCATCCAGCCCACATCACCTCAGTTTTGCTGCCAGGATGCTGTGGGAGATGGTGTCAAATGCTTTACTGAAATCAAGATAAACCATATCCACTGCACTACCACCATCTAACCACCTGGTTACATCTTCATAAAAGGTTATCAGGTTGGTCAAACATGACTTCCACTTGGTAAAGCCAAGCAGTAAAGCCATGTTTACTGTTCCTAATGACCCCTTTGTCTTTTAAATACCTGGAGACAGTACCCAGGATAAGTTGTTCTGTCACCTTTCCAGGGATGGAGGTGAAGCTGACTGATCTGTAGTTACTTGGCTCCTTCTTACCCTTTTTGAAGACTGGAGTGACAATTTGCTCTCCTCCAGTCCTCAGGCACCTCGCCTGTTCTCCATGACTTACTGGTCCTGGTTATCGGATTTGGAGTTAGGTTTTGTTGCCATTTAGACTTTCACTTACACGCCCACACATTTAACTACAGCATTCACCCATCCTGGCCTCAGTAACGTAGGTACGTAGCAAGAAGCTTGTCTGTGGCAAGGTGACAGTTCATAGATGTTTAGAGGGAAAAGGAAATGGTAGAGAGAGACATGATGAGAGATCAGGGGCTTACAACTATATAAATAATTAAATGACAAATTGATTAGTAACCAATTGAGTAACTCATGAGGATTATCTGATTACTAACACCATAGTTTATAAAGTCAGTTTTAGTTTTCTGATGTGATTTTCATTAGCTTAGTAATAAAAGTTCATGCAAGATGTTTCTGGACTCAAGGCCCAGATTTTTTTAGCTCCTAATCAAGTCAATTATCTTTAAATGAGGCTTTTAAGAATGAAATTTAAATAGTGCTCTTATTTACACCAATATAATAGGTTTTGTTCATTTAAGTAGATGTGTTAGCCCATAAAGCAAGGATATTACTTCTTTTAAATGGAGTATTTCTGTGAGTGATGTGTCATTCCTAATCTTTTTGTTCAATTTGAGCTGTAAAGGAAGTAAGTTCATTTGAACAAACACTTTTCTGGTACTGAACCAAGAAATTATCCAGAGGCTTCTGAAATGGGTTTGGATTGTATTTCATATAAATCCAAAGAAGTTGTGTGTTAGCTAGTTAGCACAACTCAGACTCGAAGAGTAGACTTAGTTTCAACTTCTCCCACAAGTTGCAGTGAACGCATTCCAGAAGTAGCTCCAGAGCACTTTTACTTAATGTTTATTCAGCTATTAGTGTAAATATTTAGGCCCCGCCTTCCTATGCTCAATTTGCTTTCTTGACCACCTACATAAAATGAGTTGAATACATGCTATGCATGCTACAGAGCCTTAAAACACATTAGATCTATTAATATAACAATCTTACTGTATCCCAGAATTGTGTTAACAGGTCTTCACTTGTTTTCTACCAAATTTAATTACAGAATCGTTCAATTTGGAAGAGACTTCTGGAATCTGCACAGAGCAGGGACAATTCAAGGCCATGTCAAGTTGGGTTTCACATCTCCAAGGAAGGAGACTTGACACATTCTTGGGGCTGGTATTTGAATGCCCTCACTGCAAGAAGGTTTTAATGTTTTATGTTTAAACAACATTTCTTCTATTTCAGTTTAGGCCCATTGCTACTTGTCCTGTTATTGGACACCTGTGAGAAGTCAGTTTGTCCTCCATTCCCTTCCATTGGCTATTTATACACACAGCTAAGATTCCCGAGAGCCATCACTTCTCCAGTCCCAGCTATTGGTCTCTCCTCGTATGACAGATGCTCCAGAGACACATCAGCTTTTGGTCTGCTTGTTCAGATCCCAATTTTCCTAGAAATCAGTCCTTGGTTATGAAAGCCAGTCCCTTGTTTGTAAAAGATGAGTCCCTGTCGTTGACACCAGCTGTGCAACCAATTTCTAGTACTTGAAAGATTTCAGCTTTTGTGTGTGAAAAAACAGTGTTCAAAGCAGGGGGGAGATAGTCTCCTGCACTTAAGACAATCCTGTTAAAATTCTTCTATCTAAATGTGCTGTTACAAGTATAACCTCTAAAATTGGCACAGTCTATTCTTTTCTTTCCTCTTTATGTTTCCAAGCTGTGGCCAGTGAGTTCAATTTGGAGTTGCTAAAGGGAAATAAGCCTGTGCCCTACACAAGACTGAGGTGCTGAGGGTGCTGAGGTTTAGTGATGGCTTTGGCAGTGTTAGGTTAGTAATTGGACTCAATGATCTTAAAGGTCTTTTCCAATCTAATGAATGATTCTATGATTCTAAGACAGATTATTGGGAGCTCTCATATGTTCTCTTAGAAGTTGCAGACTGATTCTTACTCCCTTTTTGTAGTAAGTTTATTTGAGGATGCCATTTACTATTAGAATTATTCTAGATAAGAACTGCTGATTTTCCTTCAAAGGATGTATTTGGTGGAGAGGGAGTTTTTGTGGAGAAGGCTGAGGTGAGCGATATATAACAATACAAGTAGGATGAGTCAGCTACCCTCTTCTGGAAGGACCAAACACTGTATGCTACCTTGTCTCTCCATTCCATGACTAGTTACGGATGCAGTTTCACAAAACATCTGAGTGACACAGAATGACACACTTTCAGCCTCACCTCCATCTCATCACCAAAGATCCTTTCCTACCTGCATCTAGTGACTCCACAACTGCAAAGTGAGATGATTCAGCTTCCTAATTCAGAGGAGACAAAAAAATCAGAAAGGATTATCTTTCCATTATACCTGTAAATGAAACCCGATGTTTTTGTGGTTGGGAGAACAGCTAGGTCTGACGGAAAGGAAGACAGATGTGTCTCATGTGACTGGGTGTTCATATGCGTGTCAACTGATGACGGATGGATTTGCAAGTTCCTTGAGGGCAGCACAGAACAACTTCATCTGGCCAGCTAGAGCCAGCCTGGATGCTGGTGTAGTCTGGTGACTACTCCTGTTCCAGACAAGCTGTTTTAGCAAACGAGTTAAAAAAACCCAACCCTCTCGATTTTTCTGCCATTTGGTAATGCTTGGAAAGCTTTTCTTATACTTTGAGACGGTGTTGCTTGTCACTTATGCCTTAAACTAGACACGGGTGATCAGATACATCTTGTGTATTTCAAGTTGCAATAATGACTATGAATTGGTTAAAATTTTAAAAATTAAGCAAAATCCCTCTTTCAACTGAAGAGCAGAAAGGTAGCTTTTGCAGGCTGACTTGAAGAATTGCCATTTAGTTTCTATAGGATACTTAAAATCTGGTCTTATGCTTTCATTGTTCTAGCTTTCATGGTGTTGACCTAATCTTTTTCCAGAAAAGGAAAGGTGACTACACATTTAAGCTGAACACACACAAAGTCTTTTGTTAGAACCCTCTTACAGATGAAACCGATTTATGTGTGTGTGTAAACTTAAAATCAGAGCTGAATAACAAATTAGATAATCCTCTAGAGCAGCTGTGGAGCTACTGATAGTTACTTCACCCAACTGAGTGAGGCTGGACAAAGGGATAGGACCCAGGATTCATTGTTCATGAGTAGTG
Organism: Urocolius indicus; assembly: GCA_013401255.1. NCBI lineage: Eukaryota > Metazoa > Chordata > Aves > Coliiformes > Coliidae > Urocolius > Urocolius indicus. The sequence goes on along the minus strand of WBNH01011716.1, from coordinate 433,357 downwards.
ACCTATGCTAGTTTTCCAGAGAACTGTATAGCTCTAACCCTGCTTCATAAGGTAGATGATGATGTTGTAATGCAAAAGGCATTTTTTTATTGACATAACAATACACTCAGGACCTTATTTAGTGTAAATTGCTCAGCATAGATGCTACACAGGTAACACATTTCAGTCAAGAGTCTCTCCATATCCCTGTGTGATGAGGTTTAATCTACGTTAAATTTTCCCTTTACATAACTGAGGTAGGCAAAAGAAGGTGATCTCTGCCTATCTAGCAACAGCATATTGTCAGCTATTTGTCCTTGTATCTTTCTGTTCTCCAGTACATTCTTGGACCTGCTCTTTGTGCATCCCTGTCTTCCTCAGTTGAGCCTTCGTAGTCTGGCATGGAGGGAGAAGGTCCTGTTTCTCCATGAGGCAGCAGAGACAAGGTTTTGAGGTTCTCTTTTGCCCCTTCATTTAAGACTTCCCTTTACTACTGAGTTTGAGAAAGAGGATGTTTCTTCTGAGGAGAGAAATACACTGCAGCATTGTCACACAACCCTTTTCCTTTGCTTGTCCATTTCAAGGATTAAGGTTGGGATGCTGAAAATTGCCTAAAATCGGTTATTGCTGTGATACGTCTCTGTGCTGCAATCAAAGTCAGGCTTTTGCCACTGAGAAATAAGGAATAGAGTTGTTAATTACAAAGGCAGTGGGAGAATATTAATTGGTTTATTCATTTGCTTCAGTTTCATACTTGTTAGTTTTCACCCCAGGTGCCTTCTGACTTTCTTTTCTAACAGCGAAAATAATGAGTTTCAAATTTTGCATAAATGAACTTTGTTGAAAACATATAGGCAAAAAATAATTCTGCTGTTACAGAGAACACAACATGAATACAACACTGATGAACAAAATAGTTGGATATTTTGCTTGCTGTATCATAAATTTTAGACAACCACTTCCAGGATTATAGAGGCAAAAAAGCTGAAGTATTTTGATCATATGCCATGTAGGTTTGCAGATTCGAATGAATTAATCTTGTTTTGAGCAATTGGATTCTTCTGAAAACTTAACTCTTAGGATTCTTAATCCATGTAGATTATGTGCTTCAGTTTCCCCTTTTGGAAAACCTTGGCCTGTGTATTAAATGGTGCTTGATGGTACTTGAGTGCAAAAGGGAAAACCACAGTGCAAGTAAGCATTGCATATGTATTTTTGTGAGAGAAGATGCTGATTTGGAGTGGTTTGTTTTGTTTGGGTTTGGTTGTGGGTTTTAGTTAAATGCACCCTCACTTAAGACAGATATTTTATGGTTTTCTTACAGCTTTCATGCCCATCCATCCTTCCAGCTGTGGATGATCTAGGTGCTCGGTGGCATCAAAAACATACAAACAGACACCAGTTACATTCAGGACTGGCATTCAGCTGGAGAAAGTGTGAGATACCCAACCATTCCAAAGCAGCATTAGGCATCTCATGTTTATGCAACTGAGTCTTGTCCCTGTGCGTTAACCATAAAGCAGGTCTTTTGGCTCTAGTCAAAGGCTGGCTAATGCCCTGACTACATAGCAGGTTTCTCACAACTGCAAATCTTGTCAGCCAAAAGATGGTTTGACTGTCTTAACTATGCCATCTGTAGTTTTCATGTGGCAGTGTAATTGCATATCTGTTTTAACAAACTAACAATTTAGTTGTGTTAGCCTCTTCTCAGACTCTGTGTTGCTGAGCTTGGGAGACACAATTATATCTTGGTACCTTGATTCAGATGTTCACCTTTTGGTGGCACTGGCTGCCTATTTTCTTAAGTTATTGTGAGAAGTCCCTTTAAGGAATCGATAAAAATATTTTTCCAACAAGTAATGATCATGTGGATAGGAGCTTGTCACTGGCAGCTTAGAGTGTAACTTCTCTTTGCCCATTTTGACCTCAGACTGCTGAGCGCGTGACTCATGCTTGTGTGAGGCCAGCTGCGCCTACCCTTCCATACTCCATAGAGTGCCCTGGCCTTGAAGGCCCTACAGACAAAAGATGTTTTGAGACAGCTGTTTTTCCTTCAGAGGCTTCAAAGCATTGGAGTAGTTTGTCATGGACTAATGAAAAACAAACATTTGGGAACTGTATCGTTCACTTCATGTTGGCACCGAAATATATAAGGAAGCAATGCAGGACTGATAGAAGGCCTGGGTTGCTGAGAAATGCTTTGAGGCAAATTATTGCTGTGATGAAGAAATTTTTAAAGCTTAAAAAAAATAAATAGGGATGAAGCTAATGAGAAAACCAAGCTGCCAGGCTAATGAGTCACTAATATGATACAGGGTGGAAATTCTTATCTCTCTGTGCTCAGGACTGAACACTGTTTTTCTTCAATGACATGACAGAAGACAATGATTTGGTAACTCTGCAAATCTGCCAGGCAGATCTGTGTTTTAGTGTTGTTCTTCCTGCTTTTAATCAGTCTGCTTTTACTTGGGAAGTACCTTGATGTGTCCAAGTTTCAGTTGTGTAAAAATTTGTATGTGTATTGCAACAGACATTGTTGTAGACTTCAACTCTAACGTCTCTGAGAGCTCCCTGTTGCTTTGAATATTGCGTTAAAGCATTCCAGAAGCCTTGCTGCTCCTTGCTGTAAGTAGTCAGTGTTTTAGGAGGGCGTACCACAACTCTTTCCAAGACAGTCACTTGAAAATCTAGTTTAAGGGTAACAGAGAAAGTTAATATGTTCTCTTCGGGTGTTTTACCACATTCTGCTAACTTTCCTAAGCCTAGAAAATGCTTGCTTGATTTTTGCTCAGGAAGTGTTATACTGGAGTGTTTCTTGTCATATAAAAAGCCCCTACAGCTATCAACAGGCCAAATTTAAAAGTGGTGATAGAAGGAATCATTCATACTTGGTATGAAAGAGAAATAGACACTTCTTAAGGAATATACTTTATCCTCTTTCAACTAAGGGTGGTAGGTTAACCATAGTCAGCAAGCTGAAGCAAAGCAATGCATACACCAGCGTCTCACTCAGGGCTATGGCTGTTGTCCTGGCTGCCCTGAGCTTTCACATGCTTTTAGTGACTGGGAAGAGATTTTTAAAAGAAAGTTTCTTGACAAAGAATTACAAATATTTCTTCATGTTTTTTGTGCAACTAATCAGAAGGAAGAAAGTCAGAAGAAGCTACATGATTTCAGCCTTTTCACCATATGATGTATCATAAAGCTGATGAAGCACAGAGATTTCAAAAAGGAGAGCATCAAATCCGCATGACAACAAAAGAGAAGAAAAGAACAAATTTTAATTGCACATCTTTTGACAGACTTTCTCACTAATCATTTACATTTCTGGAAATTTGTATCCACTCAGATACCAGCTTAGGCACATGTCTGAAAAAGAACAGGAAAAAAAAGTGAAGATTTGCAAGAGCTATAAATCCACATGCTCTGCCGTGCAGAAAGGCTACCATGCATTGCAATGCATTTCTCATTTCTGTTGTGTAGGGTTTTAAATGTATTTAAAATTTGTGTTCTGGATGAAATAATCAATATTAGACTAGAGAAGACTAAAGAGCTGAACTGCCTGGTCCCCTCTCTGCCTTTAATGTGGCTTGAATTCCAGGCTAGTGGAAAGCAGTAGGCAAGAGCATCCAGTTTTGTTTTGCTTTTTTTCAGACATGTTTTTTTTTCCAGAAATGATTTCTCAGACTTAGGGAAGAAACACACTGTTACTAAAATACAGTCTGACATAACACTTGTACGCTGACAGGAGTGAAAAGTGATTTTTATCCATTTGAAACCATGGATATTGTTTAGAGTAGTAATATTCACTGGGATTTAGTAGCTGGAGCAAGCCCTTCCCGATTGTTTTACAATGGATTGCAATATGTTTATGGTTGCACGTGTCCTGCTGATAGCATGAACAGTAGCTTCTTGTATCAGGCTTTGCAAAGGAGGCCTTATGGCTGCCCACAGGGTACTGAATGTGCACCAAGTGTCCTGGTTTTGTGTTGTCACGGGGAGATGTGATTAGACTTGCTGTGTCTGGAAATACTGTTGGCCATTTTTTCTGTGCATGTATGTTTTAAATGTGACATATCTGTGTGTGGTTTGGTTTCCCGTTCCTGGGAAGTTATGAAATACACAAAGCTACTACTCTTTCAGCCAAACAAGCACAAGAATAATTGTATAGTATAGAACAGTGGCTAGAAAAAAAAAAATATATTGCAGTGTGTTTTGTTATTACAGTGTTATAGCAATGTAATAGTGTACTGCGTGATACTATCATACAGAACAGGGAGCGTATTGTTGCTGAGACCTGTAACCATAGTTAAAGAGGATATCGAGATATGTAGATGTCTTCCTTCTGAGAGCTTTCCTAGTGTATCCCTATACACACAGATGATGGACTTACACTATCCTCGGAATACCCTGTGCCAGCTTATATCTACAAACTTTGGTTATTATGAGTGGCTACAACTGCAATAGTGTAGTATATGACGGTGTTTCCAGGTCCTATCTCCAACATCATTAGACAAGGAGGTAGTACAGTTCCTCACTGCAGTCCACATAAGGGTAGTGGGTTTTTTTTCTTTTCATTATTTTGAGGTTTTTTTCCCTTTTGTTTGGAGCCTTTGACCTTCAACACAGCCATTGCTGAGGATGATGCTTTGTGAGAGGTGTTACCTGTGACTCGTTCTCTCTCAGCACCTAGACACAGCTGCACATTAACACCAACCCCTTCACAGGCTTCTGGAAATCTGAATGTTGTTTCAGAGTTGTTCTCGCTTTTACTATGGCATATCATCCATTGCACAATTACTCAAGCTCCATCAGAGTATCGGGAAGTGTACAGTAATGCCATGTTTTAGAAAGCTGAAGTAGTGGTTCTACTAAAAAAAAAAGAGTTTAAAAATCATTTTCTGGTGTTTTTATTTACCTCCAAACATGCAAGTAGGATGAACCACTAGGGTTGCTGTAGCTATCCATCATCATATCGTCCCTTTCACAAATCACTCCACTGTGAAAGATTTGTCTTTTACCTTTCTGGAAAGCAGATTGGAGCATACCTGCTATGCACAAGCAGCCAGCTAAGCAAAAGATATTGGCTTGCTGCCATGCCCCTGTATTTATTCTGCTACAAAGAGCTGTGGGGTTGGGAGAGACTTCACAAAAGTTGCTCATCTCCTCCTGAGCTTGGGGAACTCAGACATGCCCCAGAGGAGCTGTCTGACTTGTTCTGCAAAGTGCCCGTTGAGAAGATCCCAAAATCCATGGGCAGACTGTCCCATTGATCAGTTAGAAATATTTTTCTTTTACATTGCATAACTCTTGCTTGTGTTAGTTAAGAACTTTTCTGTGGGACTATAGTGGTCGGCCTCTGCTCCCCCCACCAGCTGACTGCGGGGAAAAACAGAAGTAACCAGGAGCAGGAAAGCTCAGGGGTCAAAATAATATCAGAGAAATCACTCAGCAAGTACAGTTGCATGGCAAACACTCAGCTTGGGGAATTTGCCTTAATTTATAGCCATTTCACAGAAATATTTAATTACTGATGCAAAAAAAGACAAACATTAAAATAGTGAGAGGGAAAACCATCTCTCCTTTTCCCAGGCTCGCTTCACTCCAAACACTTGTCCACCCTGCTTCCTCATCACAACCTCACTCCAGATGCCTCTCCTGCATTTTGTCATGGCTACAGGTGATACTCAGTCCCTTTAGAGAAGCGAGGCAGGGGGTTGGGATCAAGACATAGCAGTTTTTCTCTGCTGCTCCTTCATTCTTTGCACATTTCATGTTCTCCCAAGGCTGCAAGTCTCTCATGGACTCCTCATGGAGCACCTCCTCTTCCTCTAGTGTTCCCTCGTTCCCTTCTTCTCCATTGTGGAGCCAGCTAAAGCTGGGCATGCCTGACATAGGACAGCCACTGGCCTCTTTTCACGGAGGCCGCCCTGTGGCCTCCTGTGACCAGAACTTCTCCATGGACACCTCGTGGTTGATCTCTGACCTCTATTTTTATTACCTCCTATGTATTGAAGATCATTTTGTGTCTCCACAGGCTGCCTTTTTCCTCCAAATTAGCTAAATGCACTTCCTTTGGTCTTTCCCCATAGGTCTCATTTCATTTGCTTTTGGATTCTTTCCAGCTCATCTGTGTCTTTTGTAATATGTCATGCCCGAAACTGGATGTAGAAGTTGGCTGAGGACTCATCTGCCTTTAGAAGATGACATAATTCCTTCTCTACCTCAGACAGTTGTTGCATAACAGACACACATCTTTGTTTCGCTTGTGTCTGATCTGTTTCTGCTCAACTGACTCTCCACAGCTTTTTTAATACCTAATTAATTTCTCTTGAAGCGCAGTACTAAGCAAATTTTCACTTTGGTCATGTTGATTTGGGACGGACTCTCCAGTTTGCCTGTCTGTTCTGCAGGGTACCTTGGGTTTGGAGACCACTTTCTCTCTCTGTCCCCCTGTTCAGATGGTGCCTTGCAGAGCTCCTGCAGAGGGAATCTGCTGTCTCTTCCCCTGCTGTCCCACACGCTGGCGCTCATTACTTGTCTGCTGGCATTTCTTGAACATGTGTCCCTCTTCCATGTTGGTATTTCCAGCCTTCTGCTTTCCTTCATCAAGTCTCTGTGGTTGCTGTTATATCTCATACTTTTTGTGGGATATTTAACACTCTCTTACTTTTCAAATCTGTGTACAGATGCTAAAAATGTTTGGCAGGTTTAGTATCTTTCTTCCACACCATTTTGCAAGCAATGGTGATGTTTTGGCGAGGTTCAGACTGACTCCTACCTGCCTTTATAAAGCACAGAGCAAGTGAAGAGCATGGCTTTGTGTTTTGCTGTGCTCTGTTTACGGACATGGAAAAGCAGAGTCATATAATAAGGAATCATAATGTGTGTTTCAGCCACGGGAACAAAGAAGTGTTTTCTTGTCGAGGAATCAAGTTGGCAGTAGATTGGTTTCTGGAAAGAGGCCACAAGGATGTTACTGTGTTTGTGCCAGCGTGGAGGAAAGAACAGTCAAGACCTGATGCTCTTATCACAGGTAAGCTGTGTTCCAGGCCCACTGTTTTGTTTGATGCTTTGCACATAATGGGTACTACTGCTCAGATGAACAAATCTTTACAAATGGAAGTCTAAAATAGAAAGTAACTTTGGTGTGGTGACTTAATTGTGATCTTTGAGAGGGAAAAAGACAAAGCAAATGCCCTCTCCAAGTCCTTCCCTGTCTGGTCGCCTGATACATTTTCCATTCATGTCAAAGAATGTAGTTGCCATTTTTAAAATCTGTTTCACCCATGTGGCACCAACAGCAGAATGGTTTGAAGGCAGTGGTGTGCTGTGGGACCTTTCTGGTGGCAAGCAGATTCTGCCAGGCTGAGCTGTCTGCCCATCCCCTGTTGTCAGTCTCTGCCCACACACGGGGTTACAGCACTTATCCTGGCAGAAAGGGGATGCTTCCCTTTTCTAACATTACTGTTAACAAGGGAGACAGCTTTTGAAAAGTTTGATTTTGAATGTGCTCATCTAGAACAGAAAAATGGTGTAGAAGTGTTTATTTCTTGATCAAATTATTTGGGTTTTAGTTTTTTAAACGTGGCTTCTTTTAAAGCCGGGAGGAAGCATTCGAGAGTACTAGCTATGGCTTCTGAAAGATTATGGCAGCCTGTTGCGATTGCCGCAAGCCTTTCCAAGTGTCTGCAAGGATCTTCACAACACGTCATTTCATTTATTATGAATTTGCTACTAGAACATATCATGTTGGTGCAAGAAAATATTTGGAAAGCTGCTGTTCTCCTCCCATCACTGGCAGCGTAGCATAGAGCCATTCTCTTGAAGCCTTTCTCTTTCACTGTAGTAGTGTTTGAAGTATAAAAAGATCATTGTCATAAGTAATAAAGATTTGCCTGTTTAGAAATCAGTTGTGATATCTGCTATAACTGTGGGTAGGGCTCAAAGTCCCAAAAGGAACTCCTCAAGAAAGTAGCAAGACTTAGAATTCATAGAATGGTAGGGGTTGGAAGGGACCTTTAGAGATCATCTAGTCCATCTCCTAATTGACTATTTGTCTAAGAATGGAAAATTGCTTTGCCACATGTCATGATGAACCCTGAAAATGGAAGAAAGGTCAAAGCAGGTTATTGTGTCTTCTGTAGAAGCAAGTTTTTTTCAGTTTTCTTATCAGGATGCAGGGACTGTGTTTGCTGCCACCCCTGTGAAGTACATGATGCTGACAGTCCATTCCCAGAGATGTGCACCTGAAATGTGTGGCCACCTGCAACTTTGAAAAAGTCTTAGATGACTAATGTGGGGATGGTTCTAGACTCTCAATATTCATGAGAAACTTCTCAGACTGAGCAACAGCTGCATCTGTCTTATTATTACCTGCCAGTCATCACATGACAGGCTTAAATTCTTTCTTGGGGAAGAAAAAAAGTCTCACTTTCCATCATGCTCTTATTCATCATTTACCATGTGGCAGGGAGTGTGTGTGTGTGAATACTAAAAGGTTGGATTTAATTTGAAATCACGTGCTTCTTCTACTAAGCAGATAAATGCTTGTAGCAAATACAGTGCTTATATGTAATATTAATGCTGTATTTCTTCTTGTTGGAGCCTTTTAAATCTTTTTTTTTCCTAGGTGGAGCGTGTTCCCTGTCAAGTTTCTTGTGCTACAAAACAGTTATTTGAGATCTCAACCGTTATTAAAGCCATGACTCATATTCACTGCACAAGCATCTTCTGCTGGTTTAGGTGCTGCCTAGTTCTTTGTTCATTTTTTTTTCATAGCTTGTCTGCTCTGAGGAGAGTGATAGGTAGGAGAATCAACACAGTAGTTATGTGCCTCAGCACTGGTACGACCACCTTAGTCCACCGAGTCCATCTTTCAAACCTCCTTGGGAGAAAGCGCTTTTGGATAAGTGATTGGCAGACTATGCAGGGCAGGAAGGAATTACATCAAATGTTAGACATACTTATTTAGCAGGATGAGAGAGAAATCTGTTTGGGTTTGATAAGGCCTTATGTATGAATTTGTGAATCCTTCAAGGAAAGATATGTTCTGAACTATTGCTGGAGGTAAAAAAAACACCCCAACACAAACCTCAAAAGCACATTTGCTGTTGCTTGCTAGGTGACATCAAAGGTCATTTTAGAGGATGCTGTTTCTGTTTTTGAAGAGCTCGAGTGTTTGTACAGAATGTGGGTTTTCTTGTCCTTGTGAGTACTAGTAGTAACCCATTGTCTCCAGGGGCAGAGACTTTTATGAGACAATTCCATTAACATGAGCTAGTGGAATGATTTCCAAAGATGTTTCTTGCTGGTTACCACAAAGAAATGGAAGAGATCTGTGTTTACTAAGGAGCTCACCTACAGGAAACCCTTGGCTGTTCTTGGGTGTAGCCCTCCTATTCACTGAAACATTCAGTCATGTTTAAAAACATCCCTCCACACAGAGGAGTTTTTCTTAGGCATGTTGTTAAGTACTGCATCTTCTGAACCACAGCAACATGATAAGGTCTCCTGTGTTAGTCTTTGAGAAATGTTGTTGAACAGGAGGTTTTGGTTTGATTGGGGGGGTTTTTTGAAAGTATGACCAGTTGGCTGCTGACTGTAACCCCAGATACCAAATAGCAGACACTTTCTGCTGGACTATAACCATGTAAGACACGTTTAGTCCTAAATACTTGGATTTTCTCCCTCAAACCTAGTGTCTTTGGAGATTAAACTGACATCATTTTCTTTTCTGTTTTTTTTCTAATACTTGATTCTTATTCCTTGTAGATCAAGAAATCCTGCGTAAGTTAGAAAAGGAGAAGATTCTGGTGTTCACACCATCCCGCCGAGTGCAAGGCAGAAGGGTGGTGTGCTATGATGACCGCTTTATAGTGAAGTTGGCCTTTGAGTCAGATGGCATCATTGTTTCTAATGATAACTACAGGGATCTAGCTAATGAAAAGCCTGAATGGAAGAAGTTCATAGATGAACGCTTGCTGATGTATTCCTTTGTTAATGACAAGTAAGTCATTCTGTCTTTATACGTTCCACTAAAATAACCGAGGAAAGGAAGGAAAGGACAGTTTGAGGACTTGTGTGAATTTCTTATCTTGCACCCAAATCATTAGGTACATATAAGAAAAGAGAACAAATAGTCAATCATAGATATGGTCTTCTGATTAAAAGCACTTAAACTCTGGTTTGTGTTACAGCTTTTTTATAACTGTATCTGTTTGTGCTGTTTTTTCCTTTTTTGTTGTATGCCGACGTGTGTGATGTATTTGATGTGTGCTGCAGTACAATATTCCGGTTTTCTTTGTGTACTGAGACAGCAGTTTTGAGTGCCTGTAGTTAGGCTCCTAAATCCTGGAGCCATAGAAAAGCCCACATTGGAACAAACCTCAGAAAGTCTCTAGTTCAACTGTCTTCTTAGACTCGTGTGTGCTATCTTCGTACTGTTGCATACAGATCAACTAGTGGCTTCTTGTAGTGCGAGGGACTCAGTACCCTGCCAAGCAGGCCTTTGCATTTGAGTGTCTGAGTACTGATGCAACCAGCACAGTTTTGCAAAGGTAGTTGTGGTATTTTAAGAAATCACTGCCCGTATTGCTGCCCTTACTTTGCTGTAGGAAAAGATTTTGTGCTGCAGAGCAATCAGCTGAGCTAAACTGGAGGTGTCTGAGGCAGGCCAAGGGTGTCCACACTCTGTTGCTGTGACTCCTCTCTCAGGCAATACCTGCAGCAGAAAGGTGGCCTTGCAAAACAGCTCTCAAAACACCCGGGCTGAAATAATGTCAGCATGGCAGGTTAGAGTGTAGGATACAGTCATGAGGTTCTTGGTCATTGCACGAGGAAGATTAAAAGGCCTTTCTGATTCCATAATACTTTTTTTTCCTGCTTTGTAGATTTATGCCTCCTGATGATCCTCTTGGCCGCCACGGTCCAAGTCTGGACAATTTTCTTAGGAAGAAGCCTATTGTGCCAGAACACAAGAAGCAACCGTGTCCATACGGTAATTGGATTTCACTCCTCAGTTTTCTGTACTGCTGGGACTGGGGCCCAAGCTCCTGCTTGATGTTAACGTTGCCAAAAATAGGAGCTTTTTAACTGAGGTTTTTACGTCGTTGTCTTAGGCTGGGAATGGTTGAAATGCTGACCTGACGATGGAAACTGAAGTGACATATTTTTTTAATGTGCTAATTAGAGAACATTTCCATTGAACTACAGGAGCAACAGCACGTAAATTCTGCTCCAGAAAGCCCTTTTCTAATGCAATTTGGTCCTAACGCATCTAAGTTTCTTCCCAAAAAATTGATTGGGCTGTCTGAAGTTTAGCTGCTGTGCATCCCTACAAGCACACCAGCATCTTGACTGAGCTGAAGCCTGCTGGTTATATAACTCGGTGGGACTTCCCTATGAAGTTTTCTGATTTTATATCTCTTTGGCCCAATACAGCAGGTACATGTGTCGTAATCAGCTTAGTGGCTGGTAGCATCGGTCTGCATTCCTAGAGAACTAGCTGCAGCGTGCTATCGCTGCCCCTTTTGCTCCATGATACAAGCGAGGAGATCTTGGATCTCACCTTGTGTCATAGAAAGCCATTGGCAAGATCCTTCAAGTCATCGGTAAAACTTGAAGTGAGAGAAGTTTCTGTTTGATGATTTAACGGATTTTGGTTGAAGCTTCCTTTAATCTGATTCATGTTTGTACTAACAGGGAAGAAATGTACCTATGGACACAAATGCAAATACTATCATCCAGAAAGAGGAAATCAGCCTCAGCGATCTGTAGCGGATGAACTTCGTGCCATGTCTAGAAGCACAGCTGCCAAAACTACAAGTGAAGGAGGACTGGTAAAAAGCAATAGTGTTCCCTGTAGTACTAAAAACGACGGCACTTCTGAGCTGAAGCGTGCTGCTCCAAAGAGGCAATCGGATCCTAGTATAAGGACTCAAGTCTATCAAGACTTGGAGGAAAAGCTTCCCACCAAAAACAAATTGGAAACCAGGTCTGTACCCTCTTTAGTTAGTATACCAAGTTCCTCTGCTGCAAAACCCCAAAGTACTGCACCTTTAACTAACGGCCTTCCATCCGGAGTTCACTTCTCACCTCAGGATCAAAGACCACAGGGACAGTATCCCACAGTGATGATGGCAACCAAAAACCACGGAACGCCGATGCCTTACGACCAGTATCCCAAATGCGAGTCTCCCGTGGACGTAGGGTATTACTCTATGCTGAGTGCGTATTCGAACCTAAGTGTGTCTGGTCCGCGTAGTCCTGAGAGGCGCTTCTCGCTGGACACGGACTATCGGATTAGCTCCGTAGCTTCCGACTGCAGCAGCGAAGGGAGCGTTAGCTGCGGCAGTAGCGATTCCTACGTGGGCTACAGCGACCGCTCCTACATGAGTTCACCCGACCCGCAGCTGGAGGAGAACTTGAAGTGCCAGCACATGCACCCTCACGGCCGCCTTAACACTCAGCCTTTCCTGCAGAGCTACCACGAGCCTCTCGCACGAGTGCAGAGCTATAGCCACGAAGAACCAAAGCATCACCACAAACCTCCGATCCCTTACATGGCTGTGCACCTGCAGCATCCCGCCGTCGGCGCTCGCTCTAGTTGCCCGAATGACTACTCCACGTCAGGGAGCTCGTCGCACGCCAAGGCGGTGCACCTGGGGCGAGCCCTCATCTCCACGAGGGTCGACAGCATCTCGGACTCGCGCCTCTACGAGAACTCTCCCTTAAGACACAGGAAGCCTTACTCTGGCCAAGACGGGCTCGGCAGCTGGGACAGGCAGAGTTACGGGATGGAGGCGTACGGCTACCGCCAGACCTACTCCCTGCCAAACAACCCCACGCAGCCGTGTTACGAGCAGTTTGCCTTCCAAAGCTTACCCGAGCAGCAGGACCAGACCTGGCGCGTACCGTACTGTGGGATCCCTCAAGACCCTCCGAGGCACCAAGACAGCCGGGAGAAGGTTTACATTAACCTATGTAACATCTTCCCCCCCGACCTCGTGAGGATCGTCATGAAGAAGAACCCTCACGTGACGGACGCCCAGCAGCTTGCTGCAGCCATCTTAGTGGAAAAATCTCAGCTAGGTTATTGAGAGATGATGCATCTTTGTGGTGTCCAGTAGTTTTCAGCTCAGCTCTAATGCTGAGGGAGGTTTGCTACAATAGCATTTGGGATCTCCTTCTCAGCAAGGAGGTTATATAGTAATCCATTTATGTGAAATACTGTATCATGGAGTCTGTGTGTGTAGCCCCATGCATCGGGAGTACCAGATACGTTTTGCGTTCTAGTTTGAAATTTTTTAAATGGCTATTTTCACAGCTGGAGAATGTCCCAGCTTAAATTAATATATATATATATATTTAAAAAAAAATAATAAAAACCTGTGGTCTCTGGTTATAATCTTTGGTGCATCAGGGGTTTATATGCAGCACTTTCTATCCTTGTTACCCGTTGGTTTTGTTTTTTTAACGTGCTGGATGTTTGTCCTTGGGCTGTGTGGTATTCAGGCAACCTGCAGGAAGAGGATTGCGCCACTTCTGGCAGGCAGCTTTCAGGACAAGTTTTTGAACTTTCGACACCACCATGAGTATGTATGTTTGTGTGTTTGTTTGTTTGTTTGTGAGCTTTTATGTGTGTGCTATAATCATCTATTTATAGGAAACAAAGATTTACTACAGCACTGACTTCATTTTTTTTTTAAACAAATAATTAAGTTACCAGTTGTCAGTGCAATGGGTAACAATATCATGGTAATTTATAGTATGGCACTTTTCATTGCTTTCTTTGTTTTGTTTAAATGGTTATATGTTATGTCGATGCAGCCAATTAGTGAAATCAGATGCAATCAGAGGAAGAAAAAAATATCATTTTTTTTTTCTTACTCATTTATGGATGAGGTAAAAGCCTTATTGCCTGATTTTCAAAGGTGCTGAGAATTTGCAGCCTCCCTGAAACCTAACAGAAGCTGCAAATGCTCAGAGCCTCTTCCCCAGACCCAGGCCGCCCTGTTTCAGTTTTGTGTTTTGTTACCCAGCTCTCAGTAGAAGGGGGCCTGAAATCACAGGGTCCCATTTAGTTGTTTTATGTGCTTTTCCTTTGTATTGCTGCACAAGTGTACTGGATAAAATACGCTTTTCATAAAGTATTTACCTGTTTTTAAATGAATTTAATTATCTCAATGCAAGTTTTGTATTTAAGATAGTTTGATTTTTCTTGCTATTTATCAAGGCTGGCCTGAAAAGGTTTTGTGTGTTGAGGATATGCAACATTTATTAACTGCACTATGGTATGATATTGTAGCTCAAAATAATAACTTAAACTTTTTTTCCTTTCCCCCCCTCCCCTTCTTTCTGTTTCTGCTGGGGAGGGGAGGGTCACAGGCAGAGAAGATACCCTGTGTGTTCCTGAAGTTAGTTTTTGGCCTGTTGCATTGTGTAGGCCTCACTCTTGCCACAAATAGTGTAGTTTTAGAAACAGACAAACAGAGTCTGTTTTAGTATTAGTAAGGGATATTTCTGGTTTTAAGTAATGGGTTTTACTAGCATTTTTATATATATATATATATATATAAAAAATAGAGATTTTGCAATTCGCGTCAGATGTGACTGACTGCTGACAGTTTTAGGTTTCCATCCATTGTAATGATGTTCAGCATTAAAAACAAAATCACTGGTTTACGCTGTTACCACTGATAATTTTGGTACCCTTGCTGGCATTTAAAGTAAGGCCCTGAAGAACCAGAAAGTACCTTTTACTGTTGATACAAATTGTATCTTTTTAACTGAGAACTATTTTGATTTGTAGATTTAGTAGAAACACAGATATAACTAGTCTTTTGGGCAACATTTTATCCCTTATTTAAAAAGTAGAGATTTCAGTCGTAGACTAGATTTAGGTGAGTCAAACGAGATATTTATTTAGGTGTCTGTCTCAGTTTCACATGTTAAAAAGAAAAGAGAAACTATTGGCATCTTCTTCCTTCTAAAATCTTTGTAGTGGGAGCTCACTAAAATAAAGGTAAAATGCTGCCTGAAAATGATGTCCAAGCACCTTTGAACACGAAGACGTTTTCACTACCCGTGTGACACCATGTGTTGCAGCGAGTAGGGTTTGGGTATACAGTAAATGCTTCTAAAGAGCATTGTGCATATAGACATATCCAATAATCTGAACCATGTTCAGCAAACCAATTCAGGAGGTGTAGTGCTCATGCAGCTCCCGCCGCCGATGTGCTGTGGGATCTGCCGTCGCTCGTCCCTGTGCGATACCAGAGGGGCTCTACGCTGTCTGTCCTGCCATGTCTGTTGTAAGGGAGGGGACCTCTCTATCATCTCTGGCAACAGTTTCTCCCTGGATTTGGTTGGTCACCATCCGTAGAGCATGTTTTAATGTAGAGATCGATGCAGCGCTGACGCTGAGGTTTGGACTGGGAAATGAGTCTCGTCTTAGTTGTACACTAAGATCGTTTTTTTAATTGAATTACACTCAAGTACTACACCATAGTGTAGATGCAGCTGTTCTAATAATGCAATTATTCTATTTGTGTTTGTAATGGGTTTCTATTTTTTATGTAGGAATTTACTTCTGCCAAAAGCTGAATTCCGTTAAGCGTGAACAGAAGCGTGTGTGTGTTTGTGCATGTGTGTGTGTGTGTAACAGAGGCGTCGCGTCTTTCTCCCTGTCACACGAGCATCAGAATGCTTCCCACCCTGCACATGTAGCAGTCTGGCCCAGAGTATTGGATCAGCAGGCTTAGCCACCTTGGTAAATCAATGGAAGGAGACCCATGGGACTGTGCTGCAGCACCCAGACCTGGGTTATCGGTATCGATTGCCTCCCTGTGTGTTTAGTGCAGTGTTGAATCCTTGAAAGCATGGGGATTGCTAGAGGGTCTTTGTAATAGGTTCTGTTCTTTGTGCTCAAGCACTGAAAATGCTTTAAAAGTATAAGAATAGGAGTAATTTGATGGGTTTTAATGTTGTGCAATGATTTGCTAGTTCCTCTTAGACTCTTACATGGGGTAAAGCAAATTTACTGTGGAGAAAATGTTGGCCTGGATAGTTCCCCTGGTTTTGCTGTGATTGTAAAATGAGGAGTTGTGCACCAGCTCTTCCACAATGAAGAGAACAGTCTGTGTTTAACAGCCTTTAGAAAGAACACCAGTAACAAACAGGAGTACAACGATAGTGGTCGAAGACCACATTTGTCAATGTAATTGTTGTGATGTAAATAACCTAACATCCCACTTGACTTAGTGCAGGTAGTTCCGTGGCACTGTCTGTGCCCCACGGCACAGAAAGTCCATAGTTTGGGATCCAATCCCAAGCTATTATAGCCACATCAGTAGATAGGCAGACAGACAGTATTTTGAACTCACATTTACATAAGGCATCTGCACACACCTGTTTTGTATGCAACAATTTATAGTTTTTAAATATGATTGCTAACTTCGAGCTAAACATGCCCAGGCTCTGACAGTGTTAATCGCTTTGTTGTCTTTTTGTGCTTTTAAATGTACACCTCTGTGTGTATGAGTGCTTGGCAAATGTGCGTCTGGCCACTGCTAATAGTCTGAGATAAGATCATATCTCTTTAGCTGTCATATTTTCTTTGGAATGTCTGAATTGTAGCTTGGTCCCCTGCTGTGAAATAGCCCTGGGCAGTGTCAGAATCTTGCTGTGGTGGTGTGACACCCCAAAAAGACGATCCGAAGGGGCTGCTGCAGCCCGCCAGGGGCACTTGGGCAGCCTCAGAGCACGTGGGCTGTTGTTGAGCTATTGGTGATCTTTTGCTGTGAAAGTTGTAGCTAATGAGGAATTCTTTTCCAAAAAATATCAAAGCTCTATCGGTGTAAATCAGAGTTACCTCACTTGGAAGGGAGGGCTGGGGGTGTTTGCCCTGGCAAGGTGGGCACCCAGGGGCCAATGCCTCAGCTGAGCGATACCGCAGCAGCTTGCTGCAGTCAGAGACTACCAAAACATTTCTCTCTTTTATCAGTTGATGGTGTGACCAAGGGATTTTTGCTGTGTAAAGCCTGAAACATTGAGACACAATGCTTTCATAATCTCTGGAGTGTTTAGAAAAATACCCAACTGACTCTTCCTTGCTACTGAAAATTTATAAGACTGTGCAATTAAAGAGACCATTTTTTAAAAGATGAAACAATAATTTAGAAGTTATTTATTTTGATTTACAGTGTGACTCTTGCTAATTTATTCCTTGCATTATGAGGCCGTGGTGGAGCGCCATTTGTATTTTTTATTTATCACAGGAACTAAAACTGCTGAGAAGAAGAAACAATAGATTTAAACTGAAATCAAAACTCCATGGCCTTGTTTTGTTTTTCATAAAAGGGCTGAGGTTTTATAAATGTCAAATCACACGTTTTACATACTTTGTAAATTATAGAGAAGTGTAGTTTTTAAGAACTTTGATCAGATTCAATATGTATGTGCGCGTTCTTTAGACTAACTGTGTAACTAATCCTAAACCATTCTGTGCTAAGTGATGGTTCCAGCTAACCTTTTCCTAGGCAACATGAGAGATGTTCAGACTTCATCTTTAGATGTTCTAGAACGCGGTTCATCTGTCTCAAGGTTTCATTGGAGACTGGTTATCTAGTCACATAATCCCAGGTAGAATGTCTGTCTGTGTGTGAGCCATCCAAGGTGGCACACCACTGCATAAGGAATACGTAGGAGGTCTCGATAAAGACACTGTCAAACACGTAGAGGTGTTCATAGTTACCAGTGTGCTTTAAACAGTTTTTCAGCTTCCATTTTCAGGTCTTAAAGGGTTGTCATAACTTGTGCTGGAAGTGTTTGTTACTGTCAACCCTTTCACTTAAATGACTGCAATAGTTCTTGTCCCCTCTCAGGCAGAATGGCTGTGGAGGGCCCAGTCTCTCTAGCGCTCACATACCTGCCTGACTGCAGCACAAGCACTCAACGTGGGCCAAATCCAGTGGTGTGGGAGAAGGCCTGAGTAAAACTGGCAAGTGTGTAAGTGCGGGAGGGCTGCGGCATTGCGGAGCACAGCTGGGGAGCTGTCTGCTCCCAGAACGAGGTGAGATCTCACTGGTGCTGATAGGCTGCTCGGCCAGGATTGCACTTTGTAGGAACACCTACGAACCGAGTCTCCTCAGATGTTTAAGCACACCCATCCACAGTGTCTCAGTGGTGTCACAGTCTGCCTTGAAAAACATAACCTCTCCACTTTTTGTAGAACAACCTTTCTTTGGTTTCAGGTGAAGTCTTAATTTACCATGTTAGGTTGGCTGGTTGCTTCCTTTTTGTTTACCTGAATGGCATTCGTAACGAAAGTGATATTTAAAAACTGTTTTACCAGCATATTACAGAACATCCTGCAAGGAAACAGAAATGCAGGTACAGCAGCAATAATTGTGTATTGTAGTTCTCTTCCCCCTCGTTATCTCTTTACTGGTGTTGAGTAGGTGAGATTTTAGTACTGTCCTGAACTCTGCTCGGGCAAAAACATTAGTTAAAAATGTTTGGACTACTTGATAAAGTAATTGTCATACTGGGTTTTCGTTCCTTCACTGGTTGTTCTGTATTATGTCTGTGATGTGACTATTCACATCTTAGAAAACCACCTTCTGAACCTTACAAGAAAAACCATGTACATGGAGTCTGCTTTTAGAGAAAAAAAACAAAAATAAAGATTCATTTTCCTCGTTGATGGGCTGCTTTTGTTTCGTAAAAAACAATCGATCCTGAGAGCAGTTAGCAGTGAGTTGTAGACAGTTTTGTGTTCCTGCCTGCACCACAAAACTGCTCACTTTGAGTAAATTCAGAGTTGCAAACATAGGAATGATTACAGATTACCAGTTCATTTTTTTTGTAGTAATTCATATTTAATAGGCTCTTTCCCATCATTTTTTTTTTTTGCTTACTGAGAACATTGAAACTCCAGGTTTAAGTTGCCACACCAGTCATTTAGTAGCAGAATTTGGATTTAGACATAGTGCCAGTGGACCTGGTCTCCTTTCAAGTTCAACTACACATCTATTCCCCTTCCATTGCATAATTGTGGCCCAGCTCAGAACGATATTGTGGGGTAGATAGAATTCAGAATATAACACTTAGGTGATGAATGCAAAGATACAGCAGAAGCTCCTATAAGCTGTGATAAAATGGCTACTAAAAAATACACAGAGCTGTTGGATTGTATTTTTGCCCAATTGCATTGCCTGGCCAGGGCCAGCGTTCCTTTTCCTTCCTTCTCCAGCCCTACGTGCAGGCAAGAGAGCAGCCTGCCAGCCCTGCAGCGAGGAGTGAAGTGGGCCGATAGGAATGCGAATGGAACCAGAAGTTGGCCTAAAAAATTGAGTAATGTTGCCCTTTGTCAATTGTGACCACCGATAATTTGTTTAATGCAAACGTTGTGCGCAGCCGTGAACATCTGCTGTTGTGCTGATTCCAGCTCCAGTGGATCCCAGCTGGTCAGGACAAGTGGAGGCACTGGAGCGAAACTCCAAGGTCTCTCCGCAGCAGCTGGGTGGGAATACTACTGCCATGTGCCTTGGGGGATGCTGATCCTAGAGCTTGTCGTGGTGTGCGTGAACCATGACTGGCCATGTTGGCAGAGCAGTGGTGGGAAAGTGCGTGGGGCAGGAAGCCTGTCCCCAGCCCCGCTGGGCCCTTGGTGCGTGCAGGCAGGAGGCTGCCCGCTCTCCATTTTCTGCTTGTGTGAGGTTTTTCTGATGTGCTGCTGGACTCTGAGCACCTCTCCCCTCATCATCAGAAGCCAGGCTGAGGGACTGTGGGCCCAGGTTCTGCCGTCACCTTCAGCTCAGCTGAGCCTTCACACTCGCCGTGTGGAACAAGGTTGTTGTTTCTGAGGTGCTGTTTGCACTGCTACAGCTGCTGTTGGGTAAATGACCGCCCGGGGCTTGAGCAAGGAGCGTGTAGGAGGGCTAAGGGTGGGTGGCACATCTGCGAGGGCAGAGGCACCTGTGCTCTGAGCCACAGCCGGCTGAGCCTTGGGCCAACTGCCACTCTCAGTAAAGCATTCACATTACTGCTGTGCCTGAGAGACACAGAAACCTATTTGCTGCAGGTGAGGACGTGACAAAGCATCCTCTAAGTGCTTTCCCTTACACTTTTAAAAATACTATCACTCACCTAGGCAAGAAAACACAATTTTGGCGAGCAGAGGCTCCATCCCTCAAAGCACAAGCAAAGTAAGGACTCACTTTTTGTCTTCAGAGGTGCAAACTACTTCTGCTGTATTTATCAGGCTGAGCAGAGCTGTCTGAAGACCACCACCTGAATGTCTCCAAGGGCCCTGCCCCCCTCTGCTTGACCTGCAGCTTCTACCCAGACGAGTCGAGGAGCAGACAGGTTGCTTTTCCTGCAGGTTGCTGTTCTCTCTAAGGCATTGCTTAGGGCAAGGAACAAGAAAAACACATTCATTTCAGATGTCAGAAGAAAACTGCCGGCAGGAGATGCATCGGTGCTGTGCTGCTCCAAAGCCGAGCTGTAACACCAGAGAACAGAGGAGCAAAAGGGAGGGCTGGGCAGATGCCCAGAGCCCAACCACAGCCATCAGCTTGTTGTCCCTGTGAAGAGTTAGAGGTAAGTGGGTCTGGAGCACATCCAGAGCTTGGGCTGTGAGCCCCTAACAAGATCTAATGACCAGGCTGTAACTTTTCTCTGTTCCTTGGTTGTTTAGCACACTGGTTAGCTATTTCCTAAAAAAAAACAATGGCCGCTTCCCTGGCTGCATTGCTCACTCCCCTCTGACTCTCAACTGAAGGTTGCTCCAGCTTTTGCTCTTGGGCTGTGGGATGGCAGCTGATGGGGGATACTGAGTGACCATCATACTCCTCCCTCCATGAAGGGGCCAAGACCCCCAAAGCTCAGCTTCCAGATGCAAGTGCCCTAAAAATTGCTTCATTACTGAACTCATTGCTTGTGTTCAGGGCTGTGATGCTGCGTTTCAGCCCACTGCAGCACGCAGAAGCAAAGATCCACCCACCCTGTGCCATACAGCATGTTCATCAGTGGTGGTGCCAAACCCTGAGGAATGCGGTACAAGTGCTGCAGCTGATCTTGACCAACAAACTGCATTAAACATCAGTATTCCCAGCTGTAACTCTTCAGTGAGACCTCACAGCACCTACAAGCCGTGCTCATTTCTCATTTTTGAGGGAAAGATGCTGGCTGATTCAGAGTGGCAAAGCTACAGCAGGGTTTGGCATGTCCCTGGACACACTAATTTTTCCACAGGTGGTTTGGTGGCACAGGTTGGCTTTACGAGATTTCCTCAAGAATGCCAAATCCATCCTTTTTTTGTTTTTTTTCCTCTTTGCTCAATACACTGAGCTGCTAGTGCTTGTGTAATCCAGTTTGATTGCGTTGGGTGGCAGTCACACCACTGCCCAGGGCCTCTCTGAAGCTCTGATTTCTTCTTGGGCTGATCAAGGAAAGCGAGTTTCCCCAATTCAGTTAAGTCTGTAAGTCTCGTGAGGGCCTGTTTTGCCCCACATCATGCAAGGCAGGCTTGGAGACCCTGTTTACCAGGTTACAAATTTCTCTTGTGAAGGCTTGAACAAGAGTCCCAGTGAACCTGACAGTCGCATAATCACTATGGTTGGAAAAGACTTTCAAGATCATTAAGTTGAACCACTAACCTCACACTACCAGGCCCATCACTAAACTAAACCATATCCCTCAGCACTCATCTGTGCATCTTTTGAATATCTCCAGGGATGGTGACTCCATCACCACCCTGGCCAGCCCGTTCCAATGCTTAACAACCCTCTTGGTGAAAAAGTTCTTCCTAATGTCTAACCAAAACCTCCTCTGGTGCAACTTGAACCCATTACTTCGCATCCTATCATTCCTTACTGGAGAAAAGAGATTGACCCTCACTTCACTATAAGTCATCACAGTGGCTCCTGATGCTGGCTGAAGTGTTGTTACGTTGGAGATGGGGTTCTGTCAAACACCCTGGCACTGAAACCTGAACTAGACAACCTGCATGACTTTGTCTAGAGGAGCAACAAGACAGGCTCCTTGCAAGACCAGCACAGGGCCACCAAGATGATCAAGGGACTGGAATGTCTTTCATACGAGGAAAGGCTGTGGGAACTGGGGCTGTTTAGTCTGGAGAAGAGGAGACTGAGGGGAGATCTTATTAACATTTACAAATATCTAAAGGGTGGGTGTCAGGAGGTTGAGACATCCCTTTTTTCTATTGTAGCTACCAACAGGACAAGGGGTAATTGAGATAAAGCTGCAACACAAGAAGTTCCATGTAAGAAAAAACTATTTCACTATGAGAGTGAGGGAGCCCTGGTACAGGCTGCCCAGGGAGGGTGTGGAGTCTCCTTCCTTGGAGGTCTTCAACACCCACCTGGACATGTTGCAGTGTGACCTGATCTAGGTTGACCAGCTTCTGCAGGGGGTTGGACTAGATGATCTCTAAAAGTCCCTTCCAACCCTACCATTCTATGATTTCCTAGCAGGACAAAATGTCAGTCTGGCTTCTCTGAGTAGCATGCTGCAGCTTTGCAGGATCTTTGAGCTCATTCTGCACTAAAGAAATGGATGAGAGATTTTCTGCTCCAGTGCTCCAAAGATTTGCTGTGACTGTAGAAAAAAGCTGGAAAGGAATTGAGTGCTTTGGGAGCACGTGCATTAAATGCCACCATCGTCCTGCTCTTCAGCATAACGACACAGGGCCCATGTTCAGTATGCCCATCACCCACTCCTGAGACACCCAGCATGGCAGAAGCAGGTGCTGAACTGTTGAAAAATGATTGACATGTCCTCCACTGACAGGGTTTATCACACCCTGTTTCACTGCACCTGCCCGGCTGCACTAGAGTCTCCTGGAGTCCTGCAGCTTGTGTTCCTCTGCCCATCCCTGGGGACCTATCCAACCCAGGAGCCTCTCCAAGAAGAGCTTGGGAGAAGCTCCAGCCTGAACAGAATTTGCCTAAAACCAGCTTGTAGGACACTCAGGAAACCAGTCCTCACTGGAGACCTGCAGGGCAGGACACAGATGGTGGGCTGGGGAGCAAAGGTCCCCTACTCTCACCATGGGCAACAGGCAGGTGCTGGGACAGGCATCCTTGTGAGCACCCCATGGGGGGTGTATGGATGTTCCCGATGTCACTCTACTCTGTACAAAGGTTGAGCTTGCTCTTTTATTTTTCCCCTCCTTGCAGCTGACCTTGCCAAGAGCAGCAGGTAGGTACAGCAGAAATTAAATGCCACTATTAATTTACATGAGCTGAGTGAAGCGTAAGCAAGAAGAGCATAGGAGGAAAAGGAGCTGGTGATGGGTGTTGGCCAGGCAGGTTCCTGCTGTCGGCCAGGCTCCCCTTACACACAGCCCTCATCCCACCCTGGAACTGGAGCTGCAGCATCAGCTGGGGTGACACCAATACTTCTCGTCTCGGGTAGTGGCCTGGAAGAGGGAAAATGGCACTGGTGGCTTGCCAGGGGTAGTGGGAGGCAGGGAGAAGGAAGCTGGTTTCCATCCAGCTCTACAAAGCTTTCAGGTATGCCCAAACTGGGTTTCATTTGTAATTTATCTTTGCATTGGTTTTAGTTTTTCATTTGTATTTTCTATTCTTTAGTTTTCTGGTTTTTCAGAAGTAGAAATACTTTTTTTTCCCCTTGAGATCAGAAGATGATAGGACAAGGGGCAATGGGTATAAGCTGGAACATAAGAGGTTCCAAAGAAATACAAGGAAGAATTTATTCACTGTTCAGGTGAGGGAGCACTGGCACAGGCTGCCCAGATGGGTTGTGGAGTCTCCTTCTCTGGGGACATTCAAAACCCACCTGGACGAGTTCCTGTGTGACCTACTCCAGGTGGCCCTGCTCTGGCAGGGGGTTGGACTAGGTGATCTTTCGACACCCCTTCCAGCCCTTAAGATTCTGTGATTCTGTGAGTTCCGCAGCAAACCTCGTGTGCCTGTGTGTTTTCCTGCCTGCCCCTGCTGCAGCCACCCCACACACTGCAGCAGCACCTCTTGCTGCCCCTGCAGTTGCCAGTGACTCTGGCATGAGTCACAGACCTGTCATCTCTAGCTTGCTGAGACTCAGGCCCAGTTAAATGGGGGTTTCTTGGGGGGATACATACCACAGTGGCCCTCAGCACTAACCTGCCCACACCATTCACAGGCTGAGGCTCTGCCCTGGTCTTGTCACAGTCGCTATGGCCAAGGAGAGGCTGGAACTGCAGAGAGAGATGAGGATATGCTTGTAAACTGCTTTATATTTTTACAAGAAGAAATGAGTTTCCCTTGGCTTCTTCCGCAACAAAGTGATGTAATTAAAGCTGAAACTGCGTGCACACAGGACGTACAGAGCTGCTTGTGGCTGCCACAGCCACGGCTGGGGAATTATTACAGAGAAAGGAAAATGTCAGCGTGATAAAAATGGAAAGTGTTAGCCTGCCATGTGCTGCCAGGAAGTGGGCTGCAGCCTTATGCTGAACCTGGATCGGACTTTGAATGAAATTTAACTTGTTTGCCACAGCCTATTCTTTCAACCTTTAAAACTAACTTAGTGGGCTACCGCCCCAATGTGAGGGACAACAAGCACTACTGGAGGAAGCTGCTGGGCTTGGGAGGAAGGCAGGCTGGCTTTCACTCACCAACTTAGCCATACACAACAACTATGGAAAGCAAAGCAGCAGCAGAACTTCCATCACGCCAAAAAAAAAAGCCTGAAATGTTTATAGGTTTATGACCTTTCCCTTGGCAGCAGGGGCAGCTGAGCTGCAGCCCCAGGATGGTCACAAGCCCATCTGTCTGACCCCAGAACCTTTCAAATCCACATCCTGCTGCAGCCATAAATGCAACGACCATTTGTGAAATTAAGGGAAAGACCCATGATGATCTTCTGCAAGGACCAGCAAAGCCACTGGCCAGCCACCACATGTAGAAATAGCATGGAGGTGAGGGAGAAAAGGAAGGAAAATATCACTTAGAGACCAGGCACAGGCGTGACTGAACGCACACTTTCCTTCAGTGCGGGACAGTATTTTTCATCCTACAGCATCACAGAATCCCAAGGGCTGGAAGGTATCTTGAAAGATCATCCAGTCCAACCCCCCTGCCACAGCAGGCCCACCTAGAGTAGGTCACACAGGAACTCGTCCAGGGGGATTTTTAATGTCCCCAGAGAAGGAGACTCCACAGTCCATCTGAGCAGCCTGTGCCAGTGCTCCCTCACCCTCACAGTGAAGAAATTATTCCTTGCATTTCTTTGGAACCTCCTATGTTCCAGCTTATACCTCTTGTCTCTTGTCCTGTCATTGGCCATCACTGAGATCAGCCTGGCTCCATCCTCCTCATACCTGCCCTTTCCATATTTGTAAACATTAATGAGGTCACCCCTCAGTCTTCTCCAAGCTGAAGAGCCCCAGCTCCCTCAGCCTTTCATCATGAGGCAGATGCTCCACTCCCTTCATCATCTTGGTGTCCCTGTGCTGAACTCTCTCCAGCAGCTCCCTGTCCTTGAACTGAAGCGTCCAGAACTGGACACAGTATTCCAGATGTGGTCTCACAAGGGCAGAGTAGAGGGAGAGGAGAACCTCTCTTGACGTACTGCCCACAGCCCTTCTAACACACCCCAGGATGCCATTGGCCTTCTTGGCCACATCCAGTCCCTTTTCCTGTCCTGAGGAGACTGAGAAAACTCCTGTGGTCTTCCCACAGTCATGGGTGTCATCCTGCATGGAAGACTGTAACAGTTTTCATGCCTATCCAGAGTGGCTGCAGCAGCAGAGGCAATGTCCCTGGGCTGGGCACTCCAGACCCTCTGGACCTGCTCCTGTCGAGCATAAGCAGCAGGGGCCAACCTGCCCATGCCAGCCAATGAGCAGCCCATCCCATCTGTTATGGCTACAGCAGAGCAACAATGATTTGAACAAAGTTACACTGAGCAGTGAGAAAAGAGACCACAGCTTTCATTACTTCCCAATCACTTTCTTTCACGTTTCTGTGACTCAATGTGGCTGTGAAGGTACACGCCACCTCACCTTGTACCCTCTGCAAAACATCTACCAGTGACCTCCAGCTCTCACAGCACAAGCCAAAAACAATCACAGGCAGACATCAGCAAAGGCAGCTCAGCAGCCAATAAACTCCTTGGGAACACTTTGCAGTTGCACTGAAGATGCATTTGCATGAAAGGGTTTTATTACCTTTCAGTGTTAGTACCTGAAGCAAACACAGGCTTAGAGAAGGCTGCTTCCAGTGACAGATGTAGCATCTGGCTAGATAAAATCCATGAAGGCCACTGTATCTTGGCTCCCCCGAGCACCAGGAAGAGCTGCAGAAACGATTTCAAAAGAATGCTGAGCAAGCTCGTCCCAATGCCTTGGTGCTGACCTAGATGTGCAAATCAGCTCCTGAAATCCCACAGCTCTGGCTTCTGTGTTCTTCTCAGTCACCTGAACCCAAAGCTTGTCCTCCAACGGCTACACCAGGGTCTTGCTCCAGCTGGTGTAGCCTTGGTCTAACCCACTGCCAGTTGGAGGTGAGGGAGGCTTCCTTCTGCACATCCCTCAGCTCTGTGGGTGTCTCGGACAGAGGCTGGTGATGGCCCAAAGCCTACCCTGCCCATCCCAGCCCTGAGGCATAAGGACATGGCCTGTGGCCTCCCTCCATCATCTAGGGCAGAGGGCTGCTCCATGGGCTGTGGCTGCTCACAGGAGGTGGAGTGGCCAGCACCAAGGCCATGGCCACTCATGGGAGGGAAAGTGGCCAGCAGAGAGGCCATGGCACCTCTCAGGAGGGAGAGTGACCAGCATTGAGGCCATGGCACCTCACAGGAGGGAGAGTAACCAGCAACAAAGACATGGCTGCTTCAAGGAGGCAGAGCACCTCAGAACAGAGGAAGCTTCTCCATGGGCAGCTGGCAATTCCAGGCACCTGCTGCCAGGCTTTGGCAGCCACACAGTTCACATTGCTAGAGGCCCTTGCACAGAAAGGTGCCCGCAAGGAACACAAGTG
This sequence comes from Urocolius indicus, assembly GCA_013401255.1. Lineage (NCBI taxonomy): Eukaryota > Metazoa > Chordata > Aves > Coliiformes > Coliidae > Urocolius > Urocolius indicus. Next base: position 406,370 of record WBNH01011716.1, on the reverse strand, counting down.
TTTCCAAGGTTTGGTGTATTCCCAGGGGATGATAGCTGAGTTTGGGAATAATACATGTAATATATCTAATACATAATACTCAGTTACCAGCATCCTTATTTACCAGCTCCCATCTTTTCCTACTCAATGGATTCATTCTCTGTAATCCAGCCTCCCATGGCTTATCTGAGCACGCCACAGGACGTTTACCTGGAAACTCCACTTTGGACTGGTATCACAAAACGAATTCACTTCAGAGAAGGGAAAACAATTTTCACTAGCAGTAAGCCACGCTGATCATCAAAAGAACAGTGATTCCTTGGATTAACGTTAAAACCCATTTATTCAGGCTTTTGTGCAGGGTGCACGGTTCAAGGCAGTTATGTATACACAGTATGCACATCCTAACAGCATACAAAAAGGCAAGCAGCAACAGGTGCTTACACTGGAAACCTATGTACAGGCATATTGAGTCGGGAGTTTTACATTAGAAAATTATCTGACACTATTCAGCTATCATCAAGGCTCTTAGAAATCGTATAGAAAACCAATAAAACTTGGAAAGTATCTACTCTTACTTCAGTTTACCCAGGCTGGATAGAGTCAGGCTCCCACATTACATCACTTGTGGGCAAAGCCTACAGGATCTCCCAAGCAGTCTGAGGAGTCACATCACTGTTCACTCTAGCACATCCCATTACATGCTAAAGATTAAACATATGAGCATGATTTCCTGGATTTTTTTTTCTGGGAAGAACAACAGCTTAAATATTTCAAAAAGCTAATTTTTCTCCTGGGAAAAGGCAATGAAAGAAAGACTCAGAGCATGAGAGAACCAAACATTAATGAAATGTCATAACAGCACTTTCTAGTCCTTCCAAAGACCTCTTCGTGGACCTGGCAGTAGCTAATTTAAAGCGCTGTAAACTGTCCAGATTTAGAGGAGTGCAACAGCAGGCCTTGGCAGACCCCAGGTCTTCTGCTGGTCTTTACCTTGTTCCTATCCTAAGGGCTGCAAGAGATCGTACTTTTGTAACCTGCACAAAAAGACACAGAGAGACCAAGTAGGTTTAGCAAAAGGACACTGAACAGAAACAGTAAATAGAAATATGCAGCAATATCCCAAGAGCAATACCTCACTCACTGTAACTGCTCTGAACTTAATTTCTGACAGAATTTTGTTTCTAAGCTGTCAGCAGAATGAGAGAATCAGGAAAAGAATGATATAAGAAACGTGGTTCTTGTGCCCAACGCCCCCAGTGACACCCAGAACTCATCTTCACTGACTTCCAGCTTGAAGAGCAGGTCCAGCTCTCTTTAACTCCTCCTCTCTGCCAGAAACAAGTTCCTGCATACCCCAGTATAGTTTTGATGGCAAATTCCAGCATTCTAAAGGACCTAACCTAAAATCCACCCAGGGAGTACTTTTAAAGGACTAATTAGTCCTTTTAAAGGACTAATGTGTGATGTAATAAGTCTCTGTTAAAAACTGCTCCCAAAGGTGGCTGAAATAAGATGCCTTGTGCATACCAAATACACCCCATATAGGACATGCTTGTAGAACATTCAATCACAGCCAATATGAATTCAGACATCTCTTCCTTTTAGCACAGCACACGTGTCGTTTGCTGCATAAGCTCCAGGGTTTCCTTTATTCACTTTGTTGCCTCGTATGAGCCTTGTGGAGAAAAAGTGAGGACAGCAAAAAGAATCTCTCTCAAATTGATTTCTCTGCTAAAGTTCTCTGGAGAAAATCTTTACAATGAGTCGAAAGTTACTTAAGTGAAGAGATAAACTTCAAAAGTGTTGTGTTTTCCATGCTGATTTTCATGAAATGTCACCGTTGAAGTGGTTTGGAACATGAGAATGACTTCTTTAATCATATTACATTTTGAATGGATGGCATTTTAAAAATCACCCTTCCTATAGCACACACCTCTCATTCTGATTGTTCTAGAGAAGCCCTTCGGCTCCAAGTGTTAATGAATCAGAATTTTATTCAAAAGGAACGAGGAAAAAGAATTACCAGATTCCCTTTGTCATTCAATAACGAGTTGCTGTTCAAAAGTAAGCAAAGCGGCCCTCAGTGGCACTTCTCCACGTTTGCGAGTGCTGCTGCAGCGTGCAGGAATGTCACGTCACAGTCTGCACCACAGCCTGCTTCCCACACAAATCATTTCCTGGTACACAGAGTCAGTGGGAACTTCCAGGGCTTGAGCATTAAGCAAATAAGACCTGTGGTTAAGACTGAGAGGTACTAAAAATCATTCGGGTGTTGTAAAGGTCTGACATCAATTCCTGGGCCGTGAGCGAAACTGTGGACAGGGAAGGTACCACCGAAACCAAATGCTTCCTGCTACTGAGAGATCTCCAGAAACAACTAGTTTTTGCAGGAGGATAAAAAACCAAACCAAGCCATGCAGGTAAATAGATCTGACTTCGATATCAAGGACAAAGCTGAACCACACTCACACTACATGCTGTAATATTGTTTAGATCATTTTTTAAGTGCAGGTAGCTTTTTAAGCCTGATTTCTGAAACCATTCAAGGTCAAAGGTAATATAAAATGGCAGCAAACTTGTGTATTTCTCCAAGACAGCTATTACACGGCCTGATGCCACATACTGCCTTACAAATCTCCAGTTTAACATTCCTACATATAGCTTTTTAAAAATACATGTGTATATATAAGTTACCAAGCTCACTTAAAGACAAAGCAAATAATACCACCTTTCCCTCGAAATACCTTCATCCATTAACCTCCAGATTGCAAAGTCAGTTGCAGTGTCATAGGCAAAACACAATTTGACAAAATCACTGGGGAGGAGAAAGACATCTTATTCTGCTAGAAAAAGTTGCAACAGAAGTAACTAAAGGAAATACGAAGAAAGATATATATGTTATTCTCCTCCCCAGTGCTCCCTAAAGAATCTGGCAAATGGCAATAAATAAGAAGCCTGACAATTTTTCTGAAATAAATAATAATTTAAAAAAAGTACTTTGCTGCCATCATTTTAGTTTGAGAAAAAGTCTGCCTTGCCACACACACAGGCCTGCCTCATTTTCACCCTACGGTCTAAGTCATAAGCTAATGAAACGTATTTCTTTTGGTAAGGCTTAAACTTTATCCTCCCCTCCACAATGTTTCTAAAATAATAATTAAGCAACATCTTCCTTCCTGGTCTTAATTTGTATTTTTATACTAAAACTCAAATTTTCTCATCCCAAAAGTTAGCTAATTAAAGCTCTCAAGGATCATAGAATGGTAGGGGTTGGAAGGGACCTTTAGAGATCGTCTAGATCTAAACTGAAATCTGTTCTTCAGATAAAATAAATGGCATGACACACTAGTAGGGACAAAAAAACTCAACCCCACAGCAGCAAAGGAAGGTGAGGAGTAGCAACCGGCTCAAAGACTGGGAGAAATAGCTATGACAAGAGCCACCCAAAGCACACAGAAGCCATCACTAGAAAGGAAAGAAGGTTCTCTAGGATTTATTTTCATGGCCCTGTATTAAAACAAAGAGACAGGTATGAGATCTTTTCGCCCTTAGAGCTGACCTTGTTTCTCAAAGTCCAGATGGGCCAAAGAGCCGCTCTGACAATACAGAGGAATCCAGCTCTTACCAGGGTGACTTGCAGAAGCCAGGCAGGAATACAACCATAACTCTTTAAACAAGAGTCCCCAGAGAAAAAAAGTGAGCTATTTAATGTTCAGTATCTTTGCATCCAGGACAACTGCTGTGCAGAAAAGCAAAGCCACAGCATTTGTGCCCAACTGCTCTGCTGTTTGAGTGGGCACAAGCTCCCTGTTCCAGCACTGCTTTGGCACCAGCCAGCTGGAGCGATCAGTGACACACAGCAAAGCAGAAGACTCCCCTGCTGCCTGCCCCTGGTGTTCCTGACTCTGGCCAGGATCCAAGGGCAGTTTTATGGGCATAAATGCTGCCATCCAGACCTTCACCAGCTCTCCACAAGTAATTTTTTTTTCCCCTAAGTGGAACTTTTTTGTGTTCCAGCTTTTGTCCGTTACCCCAGTCCCATTACTGGACACTATAGAAAAAAGTGTTGCCCTATCCTCTTGACATACACCTTTTAAATACTTGGTAAGTGTTGAGGTCTCTCCCTCAGTCTCCTCTTCTCCAGGCTGAACAGTCCCAGTTCCCGCAGCCTTTCCTCATAAGAAAGATGCTCCAGTCCCCCTAGTAATAAATACACTGGTGTTCTGACACTTTCCAGAATGCTGCTAGCCATTATGAACTAGCCAACAGTGTTATTTGTTCTGTAAGGTGGCACATCCAATGCAAGCCCAATAAGAGAACACGCAGCCAAAGTTAATTCAAGGATCATGCCCAGAAGTAGCAGTAAGAGTTCTAAATTTAAACGTGATGAGTTTGTTGGCTGTGTTGAAAACAATGCTGTAAGATCCCAAATGCAAAAGAAGAAAGAGGAGGAGCTGAGTTTTCAGATGGTACAGAGCACAATGGCTGGCACGGAGATGGATGGATGCCCCAAACCCTGTTTGCGAGAGAACAGATCCAAGTCATCATAACTTGAAGTAAACTGACGAAAAGCTATCAAGGACGGGAAGTATACAGCAGAAGTTCTGATTACTGAGATGAAGTTTTCTAATCACCTTTAGATATTTTTCCGAGGTGTGAACAACCTTCTGTTCCATCCCAAATCCCCAAACACAGACTCTGCTCACTCAAACAGAAATGACTTTGCTCCCAGCAGTAAAGGTGCTGGTGGGATCACTCACTCTGTGTGTACTGGATGATACCTCCACATTCTCAGCTTACTTTGTCGAATATCAAAGTGCACTTGGCAGAGAAGTTTTCAGCCTCAGCCCTGATGCAAATGAATCTCTTTCTGGCAACACAACTGCAATTACCATATTCATTAGTCAAAAAGTTCTGCTTAAATAAATGTGTGGCTCTTTCAGTTCATCAGTGTAAGGCCTTTTCAGAAACCCTTTGACACAGCAGTCAACTGCTAACTGGAAGCTCAGGTTAGTAGAATGTTACTGAAGTTATAGATTCAGAAGTTAAATACTGTATCAAGTGCAACGAAGGAATCCAGGGTGAATAAGCGGCATGAAAGCTGAGGCCAGAGAGCTGCAGACTTGACACACGATCCCGCAGTGCTGGGCACCTGTGGCCATGCAGCCCGTCATGGAATTACTGCTCCACATGGGCTTTGCCTCGCTGGAACAAGCGGTGGGGCGGCCACGACCCTGCGTGTACACAACTCTGGTCAGTGCAGAAATGCTCTATGATAAATGGAAACAGACTGCAGAGCACATCTTCTGCTGAAAACCACTCAAATGGCCTTAAGAACTCCAAGAGCCTTCAGTGCTGGGCCAGAGGCTTCCTAAAAGCCTTCAGCCCAACAGTCAGATGGTGGCAACTCCTCTCATTTAAATTAAGCAGTTTCAAAGCAAACAAACAAAAAAAAAAACCCAACCTAAACAAAAAGAAAATTAAAGCAATGATTTTGTCCTACCTCTGAGTTTGATCTCTTGTCACCTGATCCAATTAATCCAGAGAACAGGGAACATTAACTCTTACACACATGTGCATTAGGAATCCTTGCACAGCATAGGCCGCCTCCTTTGATGTACATTTCCATCTCCCCTCTTCCTCCTGCTGCCTAAAGCCTACTGCTGTGAACAGAAACACTCTGATGCGTTATTTACCGAAGCCAACACAAACATCTAATGGAATCCCAGCAATTCAAAGCACTCCATTTCCCTTTGCTCACTTTGCCTTTCCCTATAAACTAGGAGCTATGTGAGCACAATCTCTCTCTTCTGAATGTCAAGAATGTTGCAGGCACTGCTGCAAACACTGTGGTCTCTTCTTGTGGAGGAATTTGATAGTTTAGGATGGAGTTTTGGGAGGGAAGCTTTTTGGGCTTTGGTGACTCATCTTCATTCACATTAAAAGAAATACACATTTGCAACTTCTTTCCATGGAAGCGAGAAAAAGCAAAACAGATTGAACTTGCTCTAACTGCACTCCAAAGGAGCAGTTTAGCAACTCAGAATCTGCAGATAAAGTGAACACAAGTGACAGGCTCCATGAATCAACCCCAAAAAAATCAGGTAACATCTACACATCAGGGCTCAGCTCAGCAAAGTAAAACTCCTTCCAACAGACCGGTTGCTGAATTTGCTACACAAACAATTGGTCACACATAGTGAATTCACTGATGCTGCAATAGTACATTGAGGAGGCCTCAACACAGGTGAATAGGTGGTTAAGGATTCCAGCTCACCATGTTTGCGGTGAGGTGGTTTGTTTTCCTTTTAGTCCTTTACCATTACTTGTCCCCACTCTGCTATCCCTTCTAGCCCCGAGCTGCTCCTTCCTGCTGATCAGGTCCCCAGACTGGGAAAAAGACCAGTTGTGTAAAACTGACACGCCTGCAGACCAGCTGGCTGGGGAGGAAAGGTACACCCAGCAACCACCTCAGCTGGGAGAGAGGGACTCCCCATCTCCAAGCACAAGCAGCAGGATCTGCTCTCGGGAGCCACAGGAATTACCACAGTCTCTGTGCTGATCCACTGACACTACATTTTCCAGGAATACCTTATCACCCAGTCAAGATACATTCAGTTATGTGTGCGAGACAACTTCTGCAATGAGTGAACTTTGCTCTTGTGTAAGGAAGCCTTCAGTTTTCTTCTGTTGAGATTTTTTTATCCAGAAAGGACATTTCTGAACACCAGCATCAGCAACCTCATCCAGATGGGGTACATCACCTTTGTGAAAAACCCCTGTTCTTGAAGTAGAGCTGATGTCTCTGGCAGAACAACTTTTCAGATTATCCACATGTGAACAGAGAAGGAAAATGCTGATATCAAAGTTCCTTTTCAACAGCAAAAGGTTTTAACTAACCTTTTAAATATCAACTTTCTTTTAAAACAAATGAAAAGATACTTGAGGTACTTTTTCCTCAGACATCTGAAACATTTCATTTGGAACAAACCTCCTGTTTCCCAAGAGGTGCTTCAGCAGGTAACTGAACAGCCCAAGAGGACACATTTTACGAAAGAGGCAAAAGCACCATGATGTGTTTCAAACTGGGTTTAAAAAGGCAGATGAGAATTCTGTTCCATTCTGGACAAAATAAACAGTGTGCAAAAAATGTGTACTCCAAGAGTACAACCAACACAAAAACATAGGCTCTGATGTGCAGAGGGGTCTACTTCCAGAAGACAGAGTCTCTTCTTTCACATCAAAGCATTCTGGGTGATTGCATCTGTCTGCTCTGTAAATATCGGCGCTATCTCTCATCCTCTTTCTGTCTTGAGAGCACACATGAAAACCAGCCACCTTTCAAAGCACTTACCTCCTCTTTCAGGCACAATATTCTGCAGTTATGTACCTATGCAGAAGCTCTCTAGTAAGTGAGAAACCTCAGATCTAAGGCTTTCCTCAACAGACTTCCAACAAGGGTCATATGCTTGCACTGACTTTGAGGCCAAACAAATACAAGACAGAACAGAATGTCATCTGAGGAGTGAGAGCTGCTTAGCAGATGAGTTTGTGTCCCTATTTATACAGGACTGTTCCTGCCTTCTTCAGGTGTACTAGACAGGTGAAAAAGCCCATAAACTTGCCATTATCTAGAACATATGGCCATACATATGTCTGATAATACTGTCCCCTGTAATATGCATATTAAAAAAACCACATCAAAAGTTCCTCGAGACACAACTAAATTTCTACTAAACTAAATTTTACTTAACTTGGGGCTAAGAAATATGTAGGCAGTGATTGAAAGTTCTTGCATTACCCAGAGCCAGATGTGGCCAGATCACTCTCTGCTCTCAAGAGGGAATCTACTCTGCTGACACACATCCTGTTCCAAATTGACAATCACCAGTGCTTCTTCCCAACACTATGTGGCAATTTCTTAAGCAGAGCACCATCCCCCTAGGAGTATAATTTGAAATGCGTTTTTTATTTCATTTTGACCAGATCGTGAAACAAAAGACGATCAAAATTCATACTCTGCTCTGGAAAAAGGCTATTACAGTGTTTTGTAAAGCTGTCAGAAACAAAGGGCATTAAATAACAACAATGGACCTCAGAGAAATTAACTGTATCTCTTTATTGTTAACCAATGAATGTTATCCAAAATAGTAGATGTAATTGTAGCTTAATTGTACAACACAAAACATGATGCTAAAGGAAAAAAAGCATGTGGAAAATTACTTCATCAAGTAATCATTAAATGTATTCTTAGTATTTCCGCACCAGTAAGTGTTCCCAACTGCTGGTGACAGCAGCTATTATCACTTTGTTCATTGTGAAATCTGTATTACAAATGGTTGTTCCTGGTTGTTTAGAAAAAAAACAAAACCCACACAGCTTTATAAATGGATCTAATCCATTTAGCCCTACTCTATATACTGTAGATTTATGAACAGCAAACTTTACTGGTATTTTTTTCCCCTCAACACTGAAACTGATGTCTCAGCGTTAGTGCACATTCTCCAGAGACAAATGAAGACTCAGTGGAAGCACAGCGCTTCACCTGCTCTGGCAGACTGTTACAATACTTCACAAACTGCTCAAGTTTCAGTTTATGAAGCAAAAACTGTTCTTACAATACACTGCAAGTAGAAACACCAACTTCCACCAAGCAGCAGCTTGAAGCATGTGCACACCGTCTGCACACCAGCCTTCAAGGCCAACCAGATATGTGTAGCCCCACAAACCAAAAATATATTAAAGTATCTTTATTTTATTTTCATGATGTCACCCCACATAGCCAACCTTTAACTCTGAAAAATAATTAAAAAAACCCTTAGTTGGACTGTTCATAAGAAATTTAAACCTATTGTGCATGAAAAAAAAAAGTTTAATAAAATGGCAAATTTTAATAGATAAGTGTAAATTTATGAGTGCATAATATCAAACAGAAGAGAGCTGAACCATCCTCAGAGAAAGCAGGGTTCTTCCACTGGAGATATTTACTAGGGTACTGTAGCAGAAGGAATAACTGCAGTCTGCATTAACTGTAAAGTTAGTTCTAAAGTTCAGTTTCTAAGCAAACTTCTCAAAAAAGCAGGGGTCTCCTTTTCACGAGGGAAAGGACTTAATGATCTGACATCAGATGTGACAATTGCAATACCAGCTTCACTGAAAACTGAAGCTACAGAGAATTTTCCTCCAACTTGGGGTACTTTTGTTTTGTATTTGGAAACCCAAAAGCAAACTGACACACACATTCTACACCCCTCCCAGGAGAGAGTATACCAGTGACAAGTTACAGCTGAAACATCCAAGATGTTTTTTGCAATTTAAACTCAACAAAAGGCAGTTAGACAGTACTTAGCACTGTAAATCCATCTTAAAGAAAACTCTAGGAGTAAGGGCTCCTAGCATCTATGGTAGCACTGTGAAGTGATAGCCAATTTAAACAGTTTTTTTTCATGGTGTTTGAAGGACCAGTCATCATGTACATAGTAGTGAGGTAGGATACTGTCCCCTCCCTGGGACTGATGTTTTCATATGCTCCCTTGCCAGAAAGGTCCAGGTCTCCCTGCTGCAAATAAAATAATTACAAGCAAACAGCACATCAAGCTTTTTTGTTGTTGTTTTTTGCTTTTTTTTTTTCCTCCCCCTTTTGCTGCATTGGAACATTGGGTGTGTCTAAGAGCAATCACCTAGGAAAAGCAACACTTACTCAAGCCTATCAGCAGCCACCTGCTGCCCACAGGTAGTGTTCCATTTAAAAAATATTTCCTGGAACTACCACCTGCCATCCAGACCTTTGTGAACAGGTAGGCAAAGAAAACCATCAATGATGACAGGACATGAAACACCAAAGAATTTCACTTGGGAGAAAAAAAAAAAACCACCAAAACTAAATGTCAGCAACATCAAATTCTTAATGGTGCAGCTACATGGAAAAATGTAATTTCCAACTTCATACTGAAACAGTATCTATCCAGCTTAGGTTCAGTTCAGTTCTTCTTTCTATTTCTTAATGGTTAAGCTATATATGTACTTGTCAGTCATTACAAACTTCACCTCAATTTCCAAGGAAAAAAAATGCAATGATGAAATTGAAAATATGAAAGGGGAAAAACTGCTGTTGTTCTCCACACCCTCTCCCCCGAAAAAAAAACCCCTAGGGATGACAGACTGCCTTACTGTTGAATAGCTTCCCCTAAATTTGTCTTCTAGCCACTGTAGTCAACCTGGTATTAAGTGCTTTGGCAAAGTGGGGTGCAATCCATCACATCTGCAAAGGCCTGCATTTTTCTCTGTTGGTGGTTCAGCTTTACGAAGAACAACATATGCAAAGTAACAGCTCTCACATTGCTTCAAACTCATCAATACGTTGCTTCGTATTGCCTTGCCGGATTTGCCGAAGAGTCTTGTACTTATCACGGCCTGCTTTAACATTCTCAGCATGGAGGACATCATTTTGTGTTTTCTTGGTTTCATCTCTGGCTTGAGCCAACTCAGAACTTAAAGCCTGTTGAATAAAATATTTGCATTTAAGTGCTTTGACTAATCTTTTAATGATTCTGGAATTTCTGACAACAGCTATCCTGCAAGATGGGTAAGAATTTCTTCAATGCCAACCTATGAAATGCTGCTTGTTGCTGTTCAGTAACTCAAGCTGCAAGGTCTTTCAGAAAGACTACAGAGGGAAAGAGGAGGAGAGCACAGGATCCCTTCCTTACATAAGTGTAGGCAAACTGAAAAAGAAAAGAAGCCTCATCCTGTAACATCCAAGAAGAAAGGGACCAGCAGGATAAAGCAAGAGAATGAGCTTATTTTTCAATTTCTGCTTGACTAAAGACAGCTCTTGCTTCTGTTTCATCCTGTCCAGTGATTGGCCAAGTAGAAAGGAAATTGCATGTACAGGCTACCAAGATACTGCTGCCAGAAAAAGAAGCAGCCTTCCATTTCCTTTATTTCCTTCCCAAACAGACTTTTCATAGTAAGGCACAGGGTTAGCACTAACAGAGGTCATTACACTTTGAGGGGTAACACTGGTCCAGAAGGAAATGTTCCATTTCAGGGAAATAAAATTAGTCCCAGATGGGCATAATTCAGTTTCTGCAGTTACAATGTCTGTGAATGACTGCAAACAAACATGAATGCTATTAAGCAAGCATCTGTTCATACCATTTAATGGATTTCAATATGGAGAAGTGAAGGCATTACGTTTGAGCATTCAGTGTCCTGGACGTTATGTAATTATTAGCAATATTTACTGGCCATTGTGACAACATTCTAATACTCTGAAGCTATGAAGTACAATCTTACAATGAACCTTTCTACCTGTTCCACTTCCAAACACTATGAATGATACTGACTGGTAAGTCAGCAGTAAGCCCAGTAACTGACAAAAAGGCTGTTTATTTGGCACACCCTAAATCCGAAGAGATTGACAAATAAGGAATGAAAACACAAAGCCTGAATAATGTTGATGTAACTATGAATCTTCATTACCTGGAGCTGTTTCTTAACACGTTCGTTTTTCTGTGTTTCTGTTACCCGTTCTTCCTCGCTCCTGTGATTCATGACACCATCAGAAGACAGTTCTGCACTGGCTTCAGCATTGTTCTCATCATGTTCATCGTGTTCATTCTCTGTGGGGGGAATAACTGGTGGGGGAGGAGGTGGAGGAGGAGCAGACATCACAGACTTCAGTTCTTCTTTGGTCTTTTCCAAGTCCTCTTGGGCTGCAAAAGCCTAAATATAGTGAACAGTATTTAGCATCTTTTAAAATGATTTGTGAATAGTCAGAAAAATAAATGTTTTGAGATGTTTTCAGACACATGGAACCTGTCTGTTAGAAATAACATGATTAGTTTACACACTGAAAATTGACTAGAATACAGGGTAAAAAAAAGACACTACTCAAACCCAGTTGCACCAGAGTGCAGCTATTTCCAGCAGCAAGGAGAAGAGTGAGTGAATTGGGCAGTCACACAGATTGCTTTCCAACTTTCCTAGCCTCCTGAAATTTGAGGTTCATGGACTTCCTAAATCAAAGGTCATGTATTCAAATTTCACACCCAATCAAAACTTTTAAGAACTTGTTCAATCCTCTCTGAATATGTGCCCACAATCAGTATTTCCATCCCATAGCCAATTATAGATACTGTGAAGAAATACTCTTTTGTTTTAAACTACTGTCCAGTTGCACTTGATGTGCCTTTGTTATTGATCTGGGTCATCTTTTCACCACCACTGATGATTTTATACACCTCCCTCCTGAAAGGGTTTTCCTTTCAACACAAAGCTATTTCACGACCGCATGTAAGGAAGCCATTTCAAATCTGTGACTGTATCTTTGAGATGAGAATTTCTCCCCCTTGATGAATGTATAATATTAAGAAATTAGTTAAATAGAAGTACAGGCTGATTTCAGTAGACTGGAGAACAAAAACCCTGAAGAAAAACCTCTCTGAAACCTAAGAGAGAGATTCAACCCTATGGACTTCCCATGGCATTTCTGTACTCATCTCCCTTAGAACTTCAAAGAAACTGACTTGACATAGCACGAATTCATTACTTTGTGCTGCCATTCTGAGGCTTCCTCTTCTTTCTTTTTCTTGGCCTCCTCTAGGAGTGCAATCTTGGCAGTGAATTCAGCAAGTTCTGCTGCCTGAAACAAACAAACAAAAAAGAAGTTTTAAATTGGTATCATTTTGGCTCTGGAGGGGAAGAAAGCAAAGCCTCTGCTGGGATCTGCTTGAAAAGCGTCAGTTACCATCCATAATTTCTCTGCTAAAAATAAGAGATTTTAAGCCCACATGACAGAAGGAATGAATCAGTACTCTTGCCTGATGGATAAAAGTCCATGAAAAAAGCCCCAATCTTCTGCACTTCAAAGCTTGCTGGGAAAGACCAAGCTGTAGTTACAAATCAGCATTTGAGGCTGTTTCATATTTTAATGGTTCCAACAGTAAGATTGTGATCCTGGATCATAATCTCAGTACTATTAAGCTAAACCTGGCCTCTGAACTTAGGTGCTAACTTTACAGAACATCTAAAGTTGTTTTACAGTTGAGAAATAATTTCTTCTATTATTTTTGTGCCTTTCTCAGTTATTCTGCACAAATCTTGAATCACTAGTCTAGCATACAAAATACTGTAAAAACTACAAACAGAAGGGAGGAAAGAAAACAAAGAAAAGAAATCAAGTAAAAACCCCAACAGACCACAGTGTCACCAAAACCCCACACCATCACCATCAAGCTTCAGAACAAGCCTGCTTCAGAGAACAGGCTTCCCAGTGGATAGCAGAAGGAACCTACTCTTGTTCTCAGCTGGAAAGGCCTCAAATTATTAGGAAGAGAATGTACTGAGTGTTGTCAGTCTGAAATGTCTACTTCCTAAATTTCCTACCTCTCAGGAGCTGGGTTTTTTTCCCTTGCAAGTAGTGGCAAATCTAATGAAGTTTTCTACAAATGCTTCCACAAGAGCCTAGTGGTATTTCCCAGTTTTATCTATGTTTTGATGTACTTGTCCATTTGACAAGACAGATGTAACTAAGAATTAAAGGCTAAATTTTCAACTATCTTTCTCAATGTTTCAAAACAGGGTTGAAGCATCTTACCAGCTGCTCCTGGTTCTTCATTTGATCAGCTGCCTGCTTGGCTAGAGCAGCTTTAGCCTCTTCAGCTGCCCGACGCTCTCTCTCCAGGCGCTCCGCTTCCTCTTTTGCACGCTTTCGCTCCTGATCCAGTTCTAGAGCTCTTCTAGTCTGTTCCTCTAGCTCTGCCAAAAGGGGAGTTTGCAGACAAGGTATCACTACCTAACTCTTCCTCATAGGTAACAGATATCAGATCTAATGTGCTCAAAATTACCTAGAAAGCTGACAGATTCACAAGGCTGCCTCAAGCTAAGACCCATTCAGCACGTTACCTGAAGCTGTGTTTCGTGTCTGAAGTTCTTCCCCCCTTTTAAAACATACTTTGGATATACTTCATCTCATCTGACAGTTCTGACACCCCAGTGTTTCAGAAAACTAACACCTCACTGATGAAACTAAACATCCAAATATATGTATGTATACACGTACACACACGCTCACTCTTGCTACTGAGGAGATTCTATACACATTGAAGACTTCTGTATAGTCTTACAGAAACAAAGGCAGAAACCTCTACCAATTCACTGAAATGCCTGACAAAGGTTCCTTAAGTGATATTGCAATAGACAATTTAAGAGCAAATCTCCAGCAAAAGGACTTAAGACCCATGGAAAGGGTCAGAAAAATTCTCCACAGAACAAAGCCAAAAAGGTGCAAACAGAAAATTTTTAAGTCAAAGGAGGGATAATAGTCATCTAACTGCCTGGTTACCAAAATACTGCAATCTAAAGGGCAGAAATGCAAGTGGAATAGGAAGAAGTAATAATCTACCACTACTTGTACAGGCAAAATAACTCCTCTGACGTGCAGAAAATGGATTCCTGGAGCTCCTTGCTGATTCTACTTGTAAGTTTTCCACTATGCTTTTGTCTAGGCATAACTGCCATGGATTCCTTCACCAAAAAAACCTAAATGCCTGCTGAGTGATTGGAACAATCCATCCACCTGTCACCATGTGCTTTCACTAAAAAAGCATCTCCCTAGGTATGCTGCCACATGCTTAATCTTTGCACTTGTAGTGTTAACTATGTCTCATGTAATCAATATTCTTTAATTGTTTTCCCAGGCCTACATCTCTAATTATACAACTAAATGAACAGCATTACAAGTATGTGGAGCTGCACAAATGCAGTACTTTAAAATATGCATATTTTAAAAACACTACTTGGACAGAACCTTCCCATGAAGACAGAAAACTACCAAGTAGCTGCAGACAGCAGACACCATTTTTCTGAACACCTTTCCAGATGTGACTAGAAAGCCAAAGAGACCAGCAACACATGAATATTATGTATTGCATGAGAAATTAGGCTATATTGCTTACAAAAGTTATCAGAAAATGTACACCCTTAGAATCATCCTGACACTGTTGTGTCCTGGGACAAATAGCTCTTCCTTAAGGAATTCCAAGGGACATTCTGTGTGTTACCTGTCTAGATGTGTTCAACCTGTTCTGCATGGAGAGACTGAAAAATGTGGGGGTAGAGCTGGAGTGGCAGGCATGTGTCATTTATTTACACAGATTATGTCGGTGATTCTCTACCATGCTTGAAGCTAATAGTTATGAACAGAAAAGAGGAACAAAACTTCAATGAATGTGAACCAAAAACTGAAGCAAAAAAATGAACATGGAGAGGAAGGACTGGGAAGTAGTGAAGGCAGGAACTGTACAAGGTGGTTCAACACAAAGGACTGTGATTGGTGAAACTACCCTTACTCACCGAAACCTGAGAACACTTAAGTTTAAAAATTCTCAAGTTTTACAAGGGAACAGGAAAATGAAGGAACAAGGACTTTGAAAATGAAAAGCTACATTAGATGAAAACTTAGAGGAAATACTTTGAATCTTCCTCTCACTTCCCTGCTCTCTTCAACTCCAGGTTTTCAGCACTTCAAGCATTTCCTAATTCCAAGATGAATTCTGTGTACATTCATTTCCCTTTTACTAAAGAAACTTGAAACTTCTGCTATACTAGGTATTGAGTTTGTATTACAGAAATACACACATGCACTCACACCATATCATAACTCTTCACATGGAAAAAGACTCTCAAATTAAGTAATACACCACTACATTCTTGTCATTATAGTAAAATATTTTAAAACCAAACCAAAACAACAAACCTTCCATAGACATACTAAGAAAACCGTGGAATTGCCAACTGAACTAGACATTGCCATCA